>JBBPLE010000169.1:0-58085 GCA_038089675.1 Boletales sp. KT-2023b
TGTGCAATTTGATCTCCGCTCAAATAACTGGAGTTCCCGGGCGTTTCCGTGCTCGCAGTTGCCTGATTCGGCCAATACTGCCACCCGGGCATTTCCATTATTTGAGCGGAGACCAAATCACTTAAATTTTCGCTCCGAATTCTTGGACAACTAGTGTACTACTAGCAGTACCTTGATGAGACACCCTATTGTCGACGTCAGGAAGGAAACGTCGGTGGCCGACCCTGAGCGTGTGATGATTGCGACATGTCGACGTGCTCGGTTCGCTACAACAGCACACATTTGCTTTCCTTCGGTACTCACTAGATTCTGGACGAACCCCCACCACCGTAATAATGGCCAGCTCATATTCGTCTACCATCAACGACCTCATTGCGGGGAGCTTCGGAGGTGCAGCGCAAGTGCTGGTCGGTCAGCCTCTCGACACCATCAAGACCCGTGCACAAATTGCGCCTAGTGCGTCGACGTTCCACCCTCCGTTCGTGTTGCAGCTTGATATATGGTTATCCTGGCGAAATTATTACAGAAGGAATGTTTGTGAGTCCTATATCCCTTCCTCCCATTGTTTTTCGATGTTTGAGTGGGTGAAAATTCTCATTCGCTTTGAGTGGTAGAAAGGGCCTATGGATATTCTCGTCCAAACAATCCGAAAGGAGGGTGTTTTTGCATTGTACAAAGGTGCACACTGTGCTTGGATTACTGCATAAGCTAGTACTCACTGGGAATGCCTTCATAGGCATGGCAAGTCCGTTACTCGGTATCGCTGGGGTGAACTCCCTCCTTTTTGCCGCTTATTCGGCGTCGAAACGGGTGATTTCACCATATCCAGACTTGAGCATCCAACAGATCGCCCTAGCGGGGGGCGTGGCTGGCGCCATCAATGCCATTCTCGCGAGTCCCGGTAAGCAAGTCCTGTGGCTCTACTTGACTTCATGGTCATCTTACTTTCAAATCTGCAGTCGAGATGTTCAAAGTACGGATGCAAGGCCAGTACGGCTCCGCGACTGATAAACGACTTCGAGATGTTACTAGGGAGATGTGGAGAGATTGGGGTTTCACAAGAGGAATTATGAGGGGCTATTGGGTGGGCTTTTTTTGCTCTCTTCTCAGTCTCGTTATATCTGCCCTCGCGATCAACTTCCCCCTGCCACATCAACGGATTGAATGTCGTTTCTGACTTTCTTCTGCATGTCTTCAGGTTACAGTAGCACGAGAGATTCCTGCTTACGCAGGGTAAGCGACCCGTGCATATATTCGATAACTGCAGCTCAAATATGGCCTATCCAATCATCAGCTTTTACTCAGGTGAGATTCCTCTTCAGTCACACCCGGAAATTATGGTATTCACATTCGTCTTTGAACTCATGCACCTCCATGCCATCCACACGTTTCATTCTGCACTACCCAAAGCATTCGAGTTCTCGAAACGGCAGTTTCAAGGGGTATACGGCCAGCAGCTACCCGTGTGGGCACTTCTTGCCAGCGGATCGACTGGAGGGGTCCGTATGACTACTACGACCTCCTTTCCATCCATTCATCATTTGTAACAGCTCGCGTATTGGCTTTCAAGCTACCCCCTTGGTATATCCCCATTCTCCACCCGATCCCGTTCTATCCCCTGAAACTTTTATAGACGTCGTCAAATCCCGAATTCAACTGCGTTCCACACCTCCCTCATCGCGCCCATGGACATACATTAATGATGAGCTCAGGGCGGTCGTTTCAGAGGGTGGAATGTAGGTTGCATTATTTGTGAATGTCAGACTGGTTATCTGTTCACGTTCTTCAGCAAGGGATTATTCCGGGGATTAACACCGTCACGTGGGTCGCGTTTTACGTTTCGTCCTCGCTGACACCCGACTCACCAACACCTACTTTCGTAATTAACAGTGCTCCGAAGGTAAGCTTTCTACCACTCGCAAGGGCAGTGTGCACAGAGGTCACGGTGTTTTGCACAGTATACCAGCTGCCGGAAGTACATTCGCAGCATACGAGTTGACGCGAGGTGAGTGACGATTGTCCTCGATGATACGTCCTTTTGATGGTCCATTCATTCGTCCTCAGAGTTCCTGAAGGAATCAACTGGTGCATAGTCTATAGGGCACGCGTAGTGGGGCCGCCGTGCACTGAATGAAAGAATCCTGATCAATTGTAAGAACTACTATTCGGGCTGTAGTATCAGGTCACCAAATACGTGAAGATCAAATTCAGGGAGCCACTTGATGATGTATGGGTGATGAGGTTGTTGGGCAAGAACAGCACGACGGCACGAAAAGGGTCGTCATACGACGTCGTGGGGTCTTCGCCTGCAAAGAACCTAACATTATGACAACGGTCCAGTCGCTCAGGATCCCATGCAATGGGTGTTTTGACGGCTCTTCGCCGAATAAGGTTCGAGGTCGTCTCGAAATATATCAATTCTGGACGGTCTCCACCTGGTTCCAGCCACTCGATAAATGGTTCTCAGTTACGCTCTATCCGAGTCTCAGGCGCCTTTCCGGGTACGTGGTGATTAGGTGCGTTTCATCGGGCCATGCTGGCTTGAAATCAAGCGTTATGTAATCGACCATTCGCATCTTCAGGAAACGGGTTTCACGATTCAAATGAGCGGCGACTGGAGCAGGGTGATTGTGTGGAGGATGCGCCAGGCCAGACCATCGAATGCGGCGTATAGAATAGTGGAAAGAACTACAGATAACAGGTCACGTTCCATGTTCGTGGGAAGATTTTGAATCCACCGCAACGTTGCCCAACCAGGGTCCCTTCCGATGGCAAGAATGGGACATTGTACAAACCCGTGTTCGTGGAACCGACCAAAGAACGTGGAACACTTTGTTTGGATTGCCCCCATGAAAACTTGGTAAGTAACATGAACATAGAAAGCGGATACAAGTCTTGAAGAACACTCTTGAGACTTGAGGTTATATCATAATCAAATTGGAGTGGTCCAGAGCCTTTCAGAATCTCTTCGAGCGCCTGACTCAGGACATTTGTTGATTACGGTTCATAGGACAGGTTGGAAACGGTGTGGAGCAAAGATTTGCGCCGCGTACGCGAAAGATATGGTGAGTCACCTTCTAACTTGGATTGAGCATTTAGTTCTGCGAAGCAGGTCAATATTCTTCCTTCCAGCGCTTTGCGCCCGGCAGTACCTTACACCTAGGGCGCGAGTGGCCAGCCTGGTATCCAAAATGGAGTCATAGCAACGTTCGCGTACTCCGACGACGTGCCTCGACGGGAGCACGACATTGCCGCCACTGCAGGCGATCTCCGACCTGATCCCAAGTTCTCGTTCGTCGGCACACGGTATCTGCATGAACTAGTTTGCACTTGATGTGGTCAGCATGCGATCGTCGTTCCTTCGTGTGAACACCTCAAATCGCGATGCCTCACGATGATGCGGTCATTTGGGAAGTGGGCGCACGACGCACGGGGACCTGGTAGTGGAAGCTTCCAATGGGAATATCCTATAGTGCGAGTATCAATGCGCTCCACTGCAGATGACCGCTGGAAAATTTTCGAACGGAATCATTGGGTACACAGAAACGTTTCCCTCGTTCCAGTGGGTATAAAAGCGGTCAAGCGACCGCATGGTTTGACCCCAGCCCACACCACGAGCTATCAGATCCAGAGTCCCAATCATGACTGACAATCTCGACGGTCGTACCATGCGGATCCTTTCTCTTTCTGACGGGAATTCACCCGTTGGTGTCAATCTCACCAAGCCTGCCTCCCAGATCGTCCACACTGATGCACGTGTGCAGGATGTATGCTCATTTCTTCTGCAGGAAACGGAAGCAATACTCACTTATCCCTTCTAGTGGACCTTCAGGCGAGTCGGTGAACATACCTACCGGCTCTGCATCGGTGGATATAACCATGTCGGAGTGACTGGACGCGAAGGCGGCATGCAGAGGGTCATCGCTTCGATCCATCCTGAGCACGGAGCGGATTGGATCATCAGGAAGCGAGAAAATCAGGGAGCCTACACGTAAGTAGAACCATTGCAACCTCGAATGGACCTTATTTACACATTTAACCATGCCTTGTTCAGTATCGAATTGGCCAACAGGCCCAGCTGCGGATGGACCGTTGGTGAAGGCAATAAAAGAGACGTAATGGCCATTTTCCCGATCATCGCGCTATCATTTTCTGATCTGCATCATAGGTCATGATCCGCCCAGTGGTTATGGCCCCTTCTGAGCCTCCGCAATTCTTGACGTCTCAACTTTTCGCCATGGAAGAGGAAGAGTAAATGTGTGATGTGAATCGGTATCTGGTGTACGTTATGTGTTGTAACAGACTGTATGTGAGTTGTTTGTCGTAAATGAAATATGTTGTGCCATCGTGAAATCCACATCTTGTGCGAATGATGTTCCCGGATATAAAAGTGATCGAGCACCCAATTGTACACCACACCTCTTCCGTGTGCCACGTTTGCAGCACGTCTCAAAAGATGGATGCGCCCCGACGGCGAGCGGTCGGAAATGATAACAGACAACAGATGTGACGAACGACGACGTACTGCACCAAGAGGGATCAAGGACTGAAAGTATCAAACCAAGCGGAGCGTGACCATGTACCGAACCCCAAATCACACCTCGAGAGGGACTCACTGGACCCCAACTAACGAGAGACATGATCGAGACAAAAATGCTCAACCCTGTTGCTCTTCGACGTCGGATCTGGAAACGTGTCCCAATTTTTACTCGGACGCAACTTGAACCGCGTTCGCCGATCATCCACGTGTGCCGACCAGGTCAATTCGAGAAAGCATATGTCGGCAGGCGTACCATATCCTAGTGTATGTCGCTCTTGCAGCGAGGAGTCAAACGGACTCGGATCTGTACGATGATATGCGGGCTTGGCGGATCATGCATCCTGATACTGGCCTCGGTGGGGTCGTCATCGACTCATCGGGTGCAATAAACCCTACTAATACTATTTCAGAGACCTCTACGTACACAATCGTATGTTATATACGTGTTATTGTGTCTCCTGCTTCAATGATACGACACGCCCGTTATGTACGTACGCCTTGCCTCCCTACGGAGAGTCCCATCTTCTCCTGCGTGACGGTCGTACCCTTTTCGTCCGACCTCGTGAAGACAGTCGGTCTCTGCACTCCCACAGACACCTTTCAACTTAAGTGGTTAATACGAATTGGTTGTGACAGTGGAACAAATCTCGGTTGTGGAGCTATTACTACAAGCATATTGAACCACCACCTATCCTGTGAACACAATATCGGACTTGTGGCGGCGATAAAGCCGTCTGCGACCGAGTTTCAAACTGTATAACCTGGACGATACGTGAAGGTCAAACTCAGGGGGCCACTTGATGATATATGGGTGTTGAGGTCGTTGGGCGAGACCAGCACGACGGCACGAAAAGGATCGTCGTACGACGTCATGGGGTCTTCGCCTGGGAAGAAACAAAGTTTCTTCATATTGTGACAACAGTCTAGCCGCTCAGGACAGTATGGATGATGTGTTTTGATGGCTCTTCGCCGAATGAGGTTCGAGGTTGTCTCGAAATATATCAATTTTGGACGGCCTCCACCCGGCCGGCCAGCCACTCGATAAATGGTTCCCGATAAGGTTCAACCCGAGTGCCAGACACCTCTGCTGTGCCGTTGAAACCTAGGTAATCGACCATTCACATCTTCAGGAAACGGTGATTGTGTGGAGAACGCGCCAGGCCAGACCATCGAATGGGGCCTATAGAAATAGTGAAAAGAAGAACAGATGACTGGTCACATTCCACTGTTTTCGTGGGAATATTTTTGAACCCACCGCAACGTTGCCCAACTAGGGTCCCTTCTGATGGCAAGCATCAGACATTGTACAGGTCCGTGTTCGAATTCGTCGTCGAAACAGGCCAAGGAACGCGGAACACTTTGTTTGGGTTTCCATCATGAAAACTTGGTAAGTAACATGAACGTAGAAAACGGATACGGGTCTTGAAGAACACTGCTGCGGCCATATCATAATCAAATTGGAGTGGTCCAGCCTTTCAGAATCTTGGCGAGCAGCCTGGCTCAGGACATTGCTGATTAACGTTCACAGAACAGGTTGGAAACGGTGTGAAGCGAGGTGTTGCGCCACTCAAAGATACGGTGAGTCGCCTTCTAACTTGGATTGGACATTTAGTTCTACGAAGCAGGTCAATATTCTTTCTTCCAGCGCTTTGCGCCCGGCAGTACCTTATACCTAGGGCGCGAGTGGCAAGCCTGGTATCCAAAATAGAGTCATAACAACGTTCGTGTACTCCGGCGACGTGCCTCAATGAGAACATGACATTACCGCCACTGCAGGCGATCTCCGACCTGATCCCAAGGTCTCGTTCGTTAACACACGGTATCTGCATGAACTAGTTTGCACTTGATGTGGTCAGCATGCGATCGTCGTTCCTTCGTGTGAACACCTCAAATCGCGATGCCTCACGATGATGCGGTCATTTTGGAAGTGGGCGCACGACGCACGGGGACCTGGCAGTGGAAGTTTCCAATCAGAACATCCTGTTGTGTGAGTATCAATGCGCTCCACTGCGGATGACCGCTGGAAAAGTTTCGAACGGAGACATCGGGTACACAGAAACGTTTCCCTCGTTCCAGTGGGTATAAAGACGGCCAACCGACCGCATGGTTTGACTTCAGCCCACACCACGAGCTATCAGATCCAGAGTCCCAATCATGACTGACAATCTTGACGGTCGCACCATGCAGATCCTTTCTCTTTCTGACGGGAATTCACCCGTTGGTGTCAATCTCACCTTGCCTGGCTTCCAGATTGTTCACACCGATGCACGTGTGAAGAATGTATGCTCATTTCTACTGTGGGAAGCGAAGCAACACTCACATATCCATTCAAGTGGTCCTTCAAGCGAGTCCGTGAACATACCTACCGGCTCTGCATCGGTGGATATAACTATGTCGGAGTGACTGAACGCGAAGACGGCATGCCCAGGGTCATCGCTTCGATCCATCCTGAGCACGGAGCAGATTGGATCATCAGGAAGCAAGTCCATCAGCGAGCGTACACGTAAGTATTACCGTTGCAACCGCGAGTGGACCTTCTTCACTCATTCATGCCTTGTTCAGCATCGAATTGGCGAACAAGCCCGGCTGCGGATGGACCGTTGGTGAAGGCGATAGAAGCGAAGTAATGATCATTTTCCCGATCATCGTGATATCATTTTCTGATCTGAATCATAGGTCATGGTCCGCCCAGTGATTATGCGCCCTTCTGAGCCCCCGCAATTCTTAACGACTCAGCTTTTCGCCATGGAAGAGGAAGATTAAATGTATGACGTGAATCGGCATCTGGTGTACGTTATGTGTTGTGGCAAACAGTATATGAGTTGTTTGTCGTGAATGAAATATGTTGTGCCATCGTGAAATCCGCATCCTGTGTGAATGATTTTCCCGGATATAAAAGTGATCGAGCATCTAATTATACACCATACCTCTGCCTGGATGCGTCCGCCAACGAGCGGTCGGAAATGGTAACAGACAACAGATGTTACGAACGACGACGGCGTACTGCACCAAGAGTGATCAAGGACTGAAAGTATCAAAAAAGGGGAGCGTGACCATGTACCGCACGCGAAATCACGGGTCGAGAGGGACTCATTGGACCCCAACGAGAGACATGACTGAGACAAAGTGCCCAAACCGCCTTGCTCTTCCGATGTCGGATCTGAACGTGTCCCCATATTTACTCGGACGCAACTTGAACAATGCGGGTCGCACCTCCCTCCAACGTCGACCTCACAGACGAAGCGGCAGCGTTTGACGATCATCCACATGCTTCAACCAGGTCAATTCGAGAAAGCATACATTAGGAGGCGTACTGTATGTCGTCCTCGCATGTGAGGAGTCAAAGGGACCCAGACTTGTACGATGATACGCTGGCTTGGCGGATCGTGCATCCTTGCATTGGCCTCGGTGGGGTCGTCGTCGACTCATCGGGCACGCTAAACGGCTGCACATATTTCAGAGACTCATCTACGTATACAGTCGTATGTTATATACCTATTGCTGTGTCATGTGTTTCAATGACATGGCAAGCCCGTCGGAAGTGCGCCTTGCCTCCCTATCGAGTGGGTGATAGAGGTCATGATACCCGAACATATGCTTAGAAACTGGGTCCGGTTGACAGTCTAGACCATGGAGCAGTGGCCACACAGTGCCCTCCTTGTAAGGGAGAATTGGTATGGGCTTGTGAGAACCAATACTGATATGCAAGGGAGGCTTGTACACTGCACCACCACCATTTACAGGTGTGCAATAATTATGTGTCACCTTCCCATCACCGAATGGCACGACAACGGCTCATGAATGATGAAACACCGTACCAGTGACCTTGCTGTAGTAGGACACATAATTCATGTCTGATCATGAATGTTGATAACCGGTGATACCTTATCCATGTCAAGAGAGGACATTCGTCTACGAATGTGTGTCCAGTGTGGATTATCACGCGTCAAGACGCATGGACGGAAGAAGACAGCAGTGTCTCCTCAGTGGGAGCATTGCAACACATCAGCTGGGAGGCATTGCTTCTACAGTATGCTTTATCTTGCCGTCGAGAGCAGCAGGCAGAGAGTGTCCCCTGAACGAAGTTTTCGCGAGATTGCGTATCAAGTGACGGCACGTCCGCGCCCATAAGAGTAGCTGGTATACAGCTCGATGTTGAACAGTACCCAATCGTTCCGTCCAACGACACGAGCTGTCGGAATAATTGCCATCGAATTTTCTTCTTCTACCCGACTGAAGGCTAGAGTGGCGATATCAATGTTGAACGATACCGGCAAGATGAACAGCACCAAAATATCATATCATATGGTTGCAAGAGCGCTCGTCACGTCACATTTACACACCCGGGTCTTTCGAATGATGGTCGTGAGAATTGAGAAAGACAATGGATCCAAGCGGAACTGCTGAACCCGAAAAGAAAAGTATGGTGGTCAACGCCGGAAGCGACGTAGTAATGTCAAAACGGTGGTAGGTATGCATCATCGAAGTGATGGTTTGTCAACCCGATCGTGCCAAGATTCATCGTGATGATTCACAAAATTCATTGATGGAGGGCTGAACGCACCATGTCAAAGTAACATGATCATGTTCGGTCGGGGCCGCTTCCACGTGCACTAGAAGCGGTCACTCTTCCATCACGATTCGCATTTCGGATTGACCATCCCGCGTATTTCCTCCTACTCTCGCACACTGCCGAGGGATTGTGTATACTTTCCAATACTGTCTGTTGGACGACTTGGTAAGGCTCTTTCAACCCATCTCCACACTCGTTTTCGCAGAAAATTGACGTGGTTGAAGTAGCGTTCGTTCACGCACAACCTTTCTCCCTTTTGCACCGCTCTGGAGTGCCCTCTCCTTCTGGATCCGGTGATCAGCTTTGTGTATTTCCAGGCCACCTGTTCGTGGCGTGTTGTCTAGAGAAGTAGGCATCATCGCAGCTTCGAACCTGATGTGCTTACAAGGCCAGAGTTGAACGTCGCGGCCTCAGGACTTAGGGTGGAATGTAAAATATTACTAGGACGCCTATGCTGGGCGACGTGGCGCACCTTTCATGTCGCGTTCCCATTGTGTTGTGTGTGTGTTCGGCTAACACGCGTGGGGTGCAACGGCATCCTGTACGGATGGACCGGGGCTCGTGGCACGAACTGCATGCACTACTCCATCCTGACTCCGCACCGAACTGGGCTGAGGAAGCAACTATGCAACGCAAAGGTCATCATGTTTTTAGAGGTGAATCGCCACCCCGCTGTCGACCATCCTTCTGACCGACCAAGATCCCTCCGCTAGCAACATGCATTGGATGCGGCGGTCACCCTCCGCGCGCCCACACGCTTATCAGCAAAGAGCCGCTTGTACGATCAACGACACCGCCCTCTGGAGCCCAGGGCAACCCACGATAGGTCTTGCCACGGCCCCTGGGTCCCCCTGGTCCCCCTGGTCCAGACCACTTCGACCAGACCAAAGCGATCGCACGCTTCCCACAGCCCCGCCGCTAATTGCCATAAGGCGCAAGGGGGTACAGGGATTCCTGGAAAAAGGGTTCATTGCAGGCGCGGCATGTCATAGCTACGCCGGTTCGAAAACTCGATCCACGCATATGAAATATGTGTGACCAACAGGGTTGAAATATATGTACTACATCAATGATGTCCTGGATGCCGATGATATCTACGAACCAATAATGCATAGGTGAGGTAATATCAAGGGTCCAAAAGGTCCTATCGATCAGGCAAACGCCACTCCATGCGGGCAGCAGCCTAACCCCAGATAAAACAGTCCAAAAAAGTCGTGCGAGTATCAACGCATCAAGAGCACGATCAACGCCACAAGAAGATAAACACGAAAGAAGTAGGGGTGTGCTTTAGGATAAGGGGGAAAGTGGAATGGACAAACATGGACTGTCAGGCTGTGGAGTATACACACGTGAATTTGCGGGGTACTAAGTAAAACCGAACGCGATTTTTGGATACGGTATGATAGAGTACGTCGGTACTGAGTGTCGTGATGCGGCGTAAGTATATGACACCTAAGAAGAAAAAAGTGGGAAATTGCATGTGGAAGGATCGTTTCGTCGAGCGAGGGTACTGTCTGCACAAGATATCGGTCAGTCCTTCCCATGGACTGCAGCGATCAGAACACATCGAAAGGGGACCTACGGTACAATCACCATTCAAAAAGAACGAAACGGGAGCTCACGAGCACGATGAGAACACGAGACGAAACGAAACGGGGACATGATCATCAATATACACCAGTTCAATCTTGAGGGATCGAGTCATACGCGGGCGGAATTTCTTTAGGTGGCGCATGTTCCTCGATCGGTGCTCGACCGGCGTCCTGGTGGACGACCACATCCCCACTGCCCTCAGCGGTCTCTTGTTGGGTGGCCAATCCCAACCCCTGGCCCTGTCCGCTGCGCCCCAACGCTTCCCGTTCCTTGGCCGCGCGTGACGTCGATGTCGTGGTGTAGCTCGTTGTAGAGGCCGGCGGGGAGACGCCTGGACGAGGATTATGCCAGTCCTGAGGTCCGGTACCGTACATGTTCACGGGAGGGCCGTATGCCATTTGCTGCTGTGGCACACCACCAGGCTGCATGAACTGCCGAGACTGGGGGTCGAAACCCGCGCCCGCAGCATTGGAGGCGTACACGTCGCCTGTGTGGCTGCTCGTCGCGAGGGAAGAGGGCAGGGCGAGGTACGGCGTGTCGCCGTACTGACGCATGCTCGAGCTGCCTTGATCAGCGTAAGATTGGGTGAACGGCGACACTTCATCGGCAAGGCCGACGTTGGGGAGCGTGCCACCGGCATCGCTGTGTCCGACACGGTCGGGGTCGAAATTGCCGTCGAATTCGTCCTTGCGGACACGTCTTCGGATGCAAAAGACCAGGAGGACCAAGGCGACAATGCCGACGACGCCACCAACAACGGCACCTACGATGACGGCCGTGTGAGAGCTGCTACCAGTGGTGTTGGTGTTATTAGGGGAACTGATAGAGGTCGTGATGACTTCGGGGACGACGGTGGTGTAAAGAACAACAGAGCCACCAGCATCTGTCGTACTAGAAAGAGATGATCAAAGGCGAACTCGGAGGCAAAGAGAGGAAAACATACGACAGAGTTGTCGCAACCTGGGACGTGAACGAAGAAGTGGTTGTCGGTACGCTGCTGGAGGTGGCAGCAACAGACGCCGCGGGTGTTGAAGAGGACGCGGTCGTTTGCGCCGCGGGCGAAGTGGACTGTGCAGGACTCGACTGGGCTGCAGAAGTTGGTGTCGCTGTTGTTGTCTGGGCGGTGGAGGAGGTGGTGGGGGGAGGGGAGCTCGAGGTGGTAGGAACGGCAGTGGTTACTGGGGAAGGCGTAGACGAGGGATCAGTACTTGAGACGGGAGGAGAAGAGGAGGGAGAAGAGGAAAAAGAGGTACCAGGGCTCGAATTTGCGGATGAGGAGGATGGGGACGAAGTCGGGGGAGCGTTGGACGACATGGACGACTCCGAGCCAGGTCGAGGAAGAGGAGAGAAAGAGAAAGAAGGAGAGAAAAAAAGAAAAGAGGAGAGAAGAAAAGGTCGGTAAAGAAAAGCGGGTTCGGGTAGGTGGAGTAACGATAGCGAGAAGGAACGTGAAAGAAGTGCGCCTTAGTCTAAGCGTCGTATCGTTGCTCGGCTTAGAGTGCGCAGCAATTTCATAAAATGCGGCGCTCGCGGGTAGTATCGTATCAAAAAAACACGCGGACGGGCACACTGTTGCCTTGTGGAGAAATATGCTCACCATCAACGGAAGTTACCTGCTGGCTCATCGTTGCGAGGATGGTGATATGGGTCGAAAGCGTCGCCAGAAGTCGGAAGGTGAGTCCCAAAGTTACTTTAAACGTCGACGTCTCTCAGTTGACAGGTGAAACACGTTTCCGGGCTTGTTTCCCCGTCACACGCTCTATTTCGGTCCTCGAGTTCGTGTGCTCCCCGGCTTCTTCTACTTCCTTACAGATCGTCTCCAGAGACACGCCACGACGAGCATCAAGATAGAACTCACAGCGTGGTCGTTCACTCGTGTGCCCTGCCTGCCGAGCTGCCGAGCCGCCTCGTGTCTTCTACCAGCGCGATGTCCAGCTGGCGAGTGGCGCCGCGGTTACCACCAGGTGACCTGCATGATGACATCCCCATTGTCAAGTCTAGACTTGACCTACGCTCAATCCCTTACTTCCTGATCATCATCGATCACATCCCTGCCGGGGGATAGTACTCGGCGCTTGAACAACACCCATGTGATGATTGGCTGCACATCACGTTGAGATACGCTGAAATTCCTTCGGCCAGCCCTTGCCGTGAGACAAGGCAGTTATTCCGGCGACAAAAATACGATCAGGCTGTACTGAGGGTTCATAACGCTCTCAGGTGCCAGGGCCGCAGGAAGGCCTTGGAGGAGATTGCATATATCCATGGGGGACCGTCCCCAGTCCTCGGGCCAAGCGACTTCAAATCAAAAATGTCGTCTTGAACAATATCATTGGCAACGTGCTACTCAAGATAAAATCAAAGCTGAGACAGATCGTTTGTTATTTTGTCTTTCCGGACCGGCAATACGGCGGAGTTCGATCTGAGTTTAAACTTTTGTCAGGTCTTCAACTCCTTCGCTTCGTGCTTGGCGGGCGGCCCCGCGGCAGTTCACTTCCGGTCTCGATCGCTCCAACGGATCGCGAATTATGCCAACTCTTTGTCGATGCGGCGACAACTCTTCACTGTAACTATAACACTCGCATTCTCCATCTTATATTATTGGAACACAATTACCCATATATTTGGTTTACTTGAAGGTATTGTTGGAACGGGTTACTCCCGCTGGGGATACCCTCATCCTTTCTTCCCTCAACTCCTATCCGATGTCGCTCAAAATATCCACATGATCCAATGATACTTTATTCGCGCAGTGCAAGGAGCGTACCTTAAAGTATCAGACTCAACGTCCGATCAATGACGTTAGTTGGACAAATGCATGAGATTAGGGATAGCCTGGGCGGAGTATGACATAGGTTTTCAGATCGTGATACCTGTACGAGGGGTGTCGGATAACGAGGTACGTATGATATTCACATGTGAGATTTGTTCGCTGACTAGAGTCACTGCTAGCGAACATTATAGCCTAAATCGATTACGGTGAATTAGGCGCGCGTCTGAGGGATTGATAGACGGTTGTTCGCTTCTGATACCGCCTCGATTTAGGCTATCGATGCGAATGCACGAACGGCGATGGTGTATTCCGGCACATATCACTTCACGTTGACATATTGCTTTCACATCCTTGTCATTTACTCCCACAGGCGATTTATGACGACCGAAGAGCAAAGAACCAGGTCTGGATGATGCCGTTATCATGATGCCATGGGGCTGTCCACGTTACAGATAAGAAGATACATATGAATTAGTTTTTCACCACTTTTACCATTGGGCGGTATGGTTTAACCAAAACCGGGCTTGCTTCCCCCTCAATAAGTACCGAACGAGGAACAAATGAACGGCGAAGGTCAACTTGAATTAGAGTCATCGAGTGAATGCTTGCTGGAGTCACTTGCGCAGTACGCACCTTTCTGCATCCTCGCCGTGAAGGCAGCATCCTGTTTTCGGCGTTTCCATGTAAGGGCATCCTGCTCAGAACTCTTACCGGAAAATCGTCTGAGTGCTGCTTCCGGTTGCTAGCCAAGCACGACTTTACCTCGCTGGCAATTGCGCCCAACAGCGATGGGCTGGCAGACCATTGAAATTACTTCCGTGGACACCGCCTACGAGGGTCTGTCGTCGTGCTTCGTCCTGCGAATAAAGCTATCATGTGAAATGAATTGCTTGCGAGCTCCCCGCTCTAGCTTCAAGCCGACGAACGATACGAACGACATCTAGACCCTCCTTTCCCTCACGCCGTCGTATCTTCTCACCGTCGTCGCGCTGCTTGTCGCGATAGCGACTGGCTTCTATGAGTTTCTATTTCCCGTCCCTTGAAAGCTTCTCACCCCAAGGGGGTCCCCCCCCACTTGTGCAGAACGCGTTGGGGGTTCTGTTCTGAACTTCATTTCCGCGTCCACGTGGCACACGCCTCCTCCAGTGATGTAGGTCGCCTTTGACGGGCCACCACCACCCACCACCACACGCTACCACCACCACATCCCCAACCAAGTAGTGCCTGAAAACGGCTTGGCGACGGTCACGGCTCGCGGACTGCCTCCGGCTCGCACTCCCACGACTACCGGAATGTCATTTCCGTGAATCTCACCGTCGCCACACAAGCGTGCCCTGTGTTGTGTGTTTCCGCGTTCGTTCTGGAGTACGCGAGGACGTCGGACGGTCGGGAGAGACGGACGTGGCGACAGGCGCGCCGGATGGACAGATCGCCCATCGACCCACGGGCGGGAAGCCCGATCTGCGCGGTAGTACAGGCGCTAGCGCAGGCGGGAGACGGGCGCACTGCGGTCTCGGGCGTGTCCTGCTGCGCTCGTATGGCCTGGGCTCAAAGGAGACGATCGCAAGCGAGCGCAAAACACGTTTGCGTCGACGGTCACGTCTTCGGCAGGCTAGTAGGACCGTGCCGTCGCGCTCGTCACGAGCGTCCTGGCGAAAGAGATCGCATCGCAGAGACAGGCATGTAGCCCGGGCTCACTGCCGTTCGCATCTGGAAGGGTTAAACCGCCACTTTGAAACGGACCACGGTACCCGGGGAACGAAACCAGCGACCGTTTTCCGTCGAAAAGGCCGACCGACCGTCGTACTGCCGCTGGACTTTTTAAGGACGCGTAAACTTGTGGTCGGGAACCAATCCAGGCACTTTCGACTGTTTCGTCACCGTTTTGCACTCCGAGGTGGTAAGACGACATTCAATTATCCACATACCAGACGACCGGCAGCAACACCCCTAAATATCTCTGGGACGTTCCGCTAGAAATCGGATCGGTGATTTGGGGGATGACCACGACGCGTTGGTGCGTGGGCATTCTGGGGCCTCTCGTGTCACAAAGACGAGCCCAAGCTACATTTTGACTTCCAACTCGAGTTGCGGGTAGGGTCCGAAGCACGAGAGGAATTAGAATAGTAGATACCATCAGTACCACATACATGAGTTGCTTCTCGCATCGGAGCGATTGTGTGACATGATTGAACCCGCGATACATACGTCCACCGTTGCCATGTGGCCGTCTATCGTGGTCATGCCGAAAGGATGACATGTCCAATACCTTCTTAATGCGCGGAGTGATAGAGCACCACCCGGGTCACCGTTTTCAGAAACGCAACAGATCTGCCCTACCCTCTACTGCCATCCGGCCAGGGTATTGCGGCCGTGTGGGATTTTTGGGAAGCGCTCTCCGGCTGGCGAGACCATTTGATGGCAGGTAGATACGTCCATGTC
This sequence comes from Boletales sp. KT-2023b, assembly GCA_038089675.1. Classification (NCBI taxonomy): domain Eukaryota; kingdom Fungi; phylum Basidiomycota; class Agaricomycetes; order Boletales; species Boletales sp. KT-2023b. Next base: position 15,922 of record JBBPLE010000169.1, read on the forward strand.
TCTCTGTCTTATCCAAGGCAGTGTCAGAAAAATGCAGGACACAGTGTAGAGTTGGCTGTACACACATGTCGCGTCAGCCTTGTACGCAAATGAGGTCTGACGGTGCGATAACACTAACGTCTCTGGACAAGGCGACCCGAATAAGTGGCCGACAGGTTTTGGGATAGGACGCTGCGAGTCGAATGAATTGGTGCGAAAGGACGACGATGCACATGCCTGGTGCGGCCACACGACAACGAGTGTTCAAGATACCGCGTAAGCCGTTCGGCCTAGGGTCCACGAGAACGCTTGGAACGGAAGCAGGAAGAGATGTACTCATCCAGCTGAACACAACGATAAAGTGATTGTAACGCCGTGAGGCGATCTGTGTCTTGACAACTCGGATATGCGAGGAGACAATTTCGACATGATGGGTAGCCAGGGTGTTATTGATACAATCCGAATTTCAGATGGCCTGAAAGAAACTAGGTTGATAACCAGATCCAGAGGGAGAGGTAGATGAGCGGGTCCTTCAGAGCGGTGCGAAGGGAAAAAAAAAGGGTGTGCACGAACAGACGCCACCTCGACGCCCGGGGACCGACTCAGGATCTTCATCACGTTGCTTTTCGGCCATCGTGCCCACCAGGTGGCTTACGCTCGTTACTGGTGGACGTATCAACAATCCATAGATGAACCTATGACGATCGGATTGACTCCATTATCGGTGTTAGCAGTTACTCTGGACCCCACTATTTGTTCACGTGGTAAAGGTAATGCCCTGATAGCGTTCGAGTTATTGGTGGTGTCGCTCCACTCTCGACCTAGGCCTGCAAAGGAAGAGAGTCGCCAAGGATGAATTCGACATCAACAGTTTTTTTTTACCATACTCCTGTCGTTGGACGCAACGGTCGTGCTAGGTTCAACATCGAGCTGACAGCTGAGATGTCGTTTCTAATCTTTCTGTCTTGCAAAGACAAGAAGTACTGAGGGTCGACCGTCGGCCCCGGCCGGCGCCTTAGCGTATCGTGTAGAGCTAGGTTAGGCCCAGTTTAGTTTGACTTAACGACTTTCGGCTACCTGCTTGAACCCCGGCTGTACTCAGCCACCGGAGGATACCAACTGACCTTTCCTTTCTTGGATGTCACGCTGGCATATGCTGCAGCGCACGATCCATCGTTGACGGCCAATGAGGGCAAACTTTGTCACGTTGGTCACGCTTGCATAACCCGGCCAGTTCCGCAGCTACTATACAACCGATGTAACAGCCGAAGTTCAGGCAGGTAGCCGAAAGTCGTTAAGTCAAACTAAACTGGGCCTTAGCCAGTTGCTACATAATAACATCGCTTATCCAAAAAAAAAATACTGAGGGTCAACAGACGCACCAGTGACAAGTTTGGTAGTAATTTCTCACATGCTATGTGGAGGCTGGCGACATCCCCGCTCAATCGACGATGAGATGATTTGACATGTTCACAGACGTTTCTCTCAGCAGTCAAGAGTGAGGTAAGTAATTCTTTTGTGGTGGTATCGCACATATGTGGGCATGCGTTAGTGCAAAGGTACGTATGCCTCGCGAAATCCTACGCTGTTGAGCATTGACTTCCTCCGACATTGACCCTGTTGGCAGTTATTGCTTCGGAGCAAGACTTGAGCGTCCCCGGGCCCCGTATCACATGGCCGGCGCTGCATCTCACCATCAATTTGGACATACACGTGCTAAATTTACCTGTGTCCGTGCACGCAGCACAGCGCCAGGTTGAGCAGCTTGCCTTTTCCTCATACATGCAACGTTTGTTTCGAGTCGTCAATTTCATCGCCTTCCGCTCTCCTGGGGGACTTCTGTGATGTGAGTGTTATCAGTTCTACCCTTCCCTCGTAATCAATTTACTTTACGGCTTTATTCATCGCGCAGACGAAAATAGAAAGCATTCAACGGATTAGTCGATCGAAGGTTCTCACATGGTCATTTTTACTTGACGAAGGCGACCAAAGTCAGGCGACGCTCTGCGCGGCACCCCTTCCTTTGCTCCATCATCGATTCGATCGCAGAAAGCTGTCGACATGGCCACCGACGTTTATCCCCTGCGTCGTTTCAGCACCAACCGTTCATCAACACTCTCAGAGATGGATGTCGCAGTTTTCCCAGGCGACCCATCCAGTGAAAGTACGTGGTTTTGTCCCATTCGCGATCCAAGACTATCGAGCGCTTATTTTTGTATAGTGCTTCTCCACGATGGAATCCAGGACAGTTCCCGGACAAAAAACGGTCGTACTACGACTCTTCTCTACTGGTGTTATGCACTTCATTTGATCCTTGTCCTCATCCACGTTGCACTTGTTGCGATGTCGTTCACACACCCCGAACATCGATTTACGGTCTCGATCGACAATACCACGGCTACCATTACCTTAAAAGCATCTCTCCAGGCGTTTTACCTCGTATGTTCTCTCAAACCCTTGACTGGATGGTGTTAAGAGGGCTATATGAAGATATACACTACTGTCCTAGTGTTGATGACACAGCGTCTCGCTATATTTATAGCGATGAGCAAACGACAAAACTTCACTGCCATACATGATATATGTGGAGCATGGAACGGAATTGGCGCCGCGATCAACATACTGTGGCAGCAAACCAAGGTTGTTTCATCACCTGTTACAGTACTCTTGACGCTGGCATACCTCAGTTGTATCTCTGGCCTACACATCATTTCATCATCTGTTGTCCAATTTGAGGCATTCAATCACACAGTGATGGATGTTGTTCCATCAACAACAGTGTGGCCCTCCTCATCTGTGAATCTCTCAAACCTGGACTGGGGAGTTGTTTCCCCGCTGACAAGCTTATGGCCACTGTTTCCAACTGGAAAGGGGATCACTGGAAGTGTTTTGTATGACATTCCATCATCACAATATAGCTATACTGGAGCTATTGTGAATACTACCACCATTAGTGCTGAATGTGGATTACTTTCAAATCTCTCAGCTGGCACATTGAACTCAACTACATATGTCTATTCTGTTGAGATTGATGGGCTAGGAGAGGTTGGTTTTTGGATTGCAGGTGGGAAATTTTCTTCATTTAATATTCTTGCTTTTACAACATATCATATATGTGCAACAGGACCAGTGAATATGGTGTCTTCCATGTCTTCACCAGAAGTGGGTTATTACAATTGTCAATATATGTTTAAATACACTTTTCTAGGAATGTCCATTATGCAAGAACTATATGATCTATCAAGTTACCACTGGGATAAATTTGGAAAATCTTATTGGACCAATCTTTTATGTGGATTCTGAAAACCTAATCAGGACTTCAGGTCTGCTTTTCTATGAAGAATGTACTAGTATACTATTGCTCATATTTTCTTAGATAATGTGACCATTCCTAATGCCAATCTTTCAAGTACATCTTATCTTGTTGCATGCACACTCAACACAACAACAGCAGTGACCTATCTTCCTATGCAAAATGGAAGAGCTGATGTTTCTGCATTACATACTGTTGATAACAATTTCAAGGCCTGGGATATTTGGACAGCAGGATACATTACAGATCTGACTCAGGGAGTAAGTGCAAATTTCATCTCTACTTTCTTTAGATTGATCTGCTCTTAGGTGAAAGTTGCTCAACATTCATTTTCATTAACAAGTTTATATTGTCAAGAAATAGAATTACCTGTTGGAGATGAGGAATGTGCATATATCAGTTATGCTGATGTGTAAGTAGCAATATAGTCCATATCTGATTGTTTTGACATGCAACTCTTCAAAAGATATGCAAATAATATATTAAATATCCCCTGGATCTCTCCTATTGCTCAACCCACAGGACAAACAACATCTCTAAAAATCCTTCAAAGGGCAGAAATGGAGAATACAGTGGCCCAAGTTACAGCTTCATTTATATGGTTAGGTAAACAATTAATTTCCTGATACATGCATTTTATTCAATTTGTTTACACTTTCAAATAAACAGCTGGAGCTGCTGGAGCTAGTAATGGAGGTTTTCAGCAAAACACTGGAATCAGTTCAGCAACTGCAACTGTTCTTGCACTCAGATTGAATGTATGCTTTATGTGTTATACATACATATATACCCTCATAAGTGACAATTCACTTTTGGTTTACTATAGGTGAATATGACTTCAGTAAGATTTTTATCATTCATTCATAGGTAGTATCTAACTTTGATAGGTTTTGATTGGCTTGATCATTTCCCTTCATCTTGTGGTCATTACAGTTTGGATGCTACATGACTACAAGCTCATTCACTCCAGAGCATCAAGCTCAAGCATCCTGGAGTTTCTTTGGATATCTGCTCATTCCATGCATTTATATGACCTCATGAAAGCAACTCCAAATCCTACACTTGATCAGCTAAGGTTGACAGGGATGAAGACAGATATTTGTCTTGTTGATTTGAAATCAAATCCATCAAAATCTGTTATAGTCAATGACAATATTTTTGAGTCAAATGAAGCCATTTATGCACCAGTACAAGGTTTGTGGTCTTGATTTATTGTCAATAATATCTAAAATATCAATAAAATCAGCTACCACATATTTTTTGTGTTATATCCTTCATGGAGCTCTTTTTGTGTTACATGCAATCTTGCTCATACTCTTGAAATTCCATCCAGAGCATCATATTACAATGCTGTCAGATAATCCATGGATATCAACAATTCTTGCCATCTCACTTCAGGCATTCTATATTGTAAGTGGACTGGGGTGTACTTCCACATTTTATAACTATTTTCTAGGTTTACACTGCTGGATTGCTATTCATTACTCAACCACTTGCCATGTCTGCTATGGTCAAGGAAGATCATTACTTAACAACTGTCAATGATTTGGCTCAAGCATGGACTGGTATTGGAGCTACACTCCATACACTCTGGCAACAAATCAAAATGGTTTCATCCCTTGTTCCACTGCTTGGTGTGGCAACTTATTTAACATGCATCACCATTCTTCACATTACCTCCACCACCATCATACAATTTTCCACTTTCAATAATATTTCTGCTACCATCATTCAGTCAAGAACAACTTGGTCAAACAGTGATGTTCTTTTCAATGGTTTCAGTTGGCCAGGGTCATTTCAGAGTGTACCTCCCAGCAACCTACTTTCCAACATTCCAACTGATGGACTTCTTGAAAATATCCATTATGATGTCTTGGATTCTACCAATCCATACTTCATAAGTGCAGTTGTAAATGCCACTGTGATACAAGCATCATGTGGTCTTTTGCCAAATTTTACCTTCTCCACCTTGGGAACATCAAGGAATCTCAGCTTTTCTAATAATCTGGGTTCTGCAACATTTAATCTGCATGGTATTTTTGAGGAGTATTATTTGTTAATTGATGCTGAAACTTTGTGTTAGCAAATTCTGTAAACATATCAGATCTTCAAATTGAAACAAATAGAATCTACTATCTTCCATCTCCTATTTCTGTTGGTGTTTTGTTTTTAATTTTTTGTTGACAATCTCACAATTCATTTAGTATGATTTTATACAAGAGTGTCCTCAATGCATGGAATATCTCTTCTTTCTGATTACAACTGGTGTTGATTTGGATGCATCAGTTGACAAAAATTCTACAAATATCAGTGTTAATCTGATAAATGGTGAGTGTAAAATGTTGTAACTATAAATATCATAGTGCTTATATATGTACTGTATATAGATACTGGTCTTGAAATCATTACCTATCTTTCAGCATGCTCACTATCAGCATCCACCATGAATGCTATTTTGGATATTCAAGCTGGAATTCTGAGCCCAAATCTGAATCAAGCAAGTCTTGTACCATGGAAATTATGGTCTTCAACAATGAACAACAATCAGTTTGCTAATTTCACTTTTATGGTATGATATATATATATATATTCAAATGGAAACAATTATTCAATCTTATTTATTAGTTGGATATAATATATTCAAGTGGATTTGGGTTTTGTCCACAAGATGAATTCACATGGTGTACTACACCAAGCAGGTAAGGGTTTTTTTAAGATTTTCAATTTATAGTTCAATCTAAAGTTTTAAAAGTGCATTGATGGAAAACAATACTCTGTACATGCTTACTGCAGATGAATTAGAACAGGGCATAGGACAATCAGTGGCAAGTCTAGTTTGGATAGGTATGTTACATATATCATGGAAGCTACATTCTTATATACTTTTGTTGTCTCTATAAACTAGGGGGTCAATTGGGATCAATTCAAGGAGGATTTGATAGGCCAATTGGAGAAAGTCAAGTCATTCAAGGAGTCACTGCCTGGAGATTGAATGTGAGTACATCTATGTATATCTATCTAATGCTTTTTTTTCTCAAGTGTACACAGATGAATGAAACTCCTGTGGGTGTTTTATATGTATCTCATGAATTCAGATGAACATGCACATGATTGCTGATTCAAAGTTAGATTATTCTTGCCTCAGCAGCATCCTTCATCATGTTTTTACTGATGTTTTATCTTGTGAAAACATCTTTAAAATCAAACAGACATCATCCAAATATTACTGGGCTAAGTGTCCTGAGAAACATTTGGATTGTGGCACATTCCAAAACTTTACATGAACAGATATCAAATGTTGATGATCCATCATTGGATCATTTGCAGAGGATATGCATGTTTAAAGTTTGTCTTAATGACATTACACACCCACCTGCATCCAGTGTGGATGATGAGCCTCTCTTGGAATGAAGAAGTGTGTGCACATTATTTTTGCATTATTGGGGCTTATTGGACTGACATTTCTTTGTTTAGTTGATAGACATACATATGAAGTGTGTCAAATCCTAGATTAGCTTCATTGTAGCTGATTTTGTGATATATGTAAAAACATTTTGATTCTTGGTTTTATTCAATTATTCACTACTTTGAATTTTGATGGTGCCTAAGGTAGTGATTTATGTATACCAGTGGTGGAAAGCACATGGTATATGTTTAATGGGGTGATATTGAAAATGCCCCAGTTACTGGTGGTTGAAAGGGATGGAGGATAGTGTAGTGGAAAATCTACCATTAAAGGATAATGGATCAAATTGAAGTCATGAATAGTTGGTGGTGTGTAGATGTTGACTTCATCTTTAAACATGTTACACCTGGCCTGGGTAGGATCAAGCACAGACTTGAGTAGTTTGCTGGATGAGGGTTTGAAGGGCAGGGATTCTGCTTAGATGCAGAATAGGGGCTCAAGTGGGATTGCAGGGACTTATGTTGAAAAACAAACATGTGGTGCAGTTGCTAATTGGCTGCCAATCACATGTGCACATATGATGCAGAAATTGCTAGATTCCTCCTCCTACCTTTCTGCCCCACACTTGCTGTTGCTTGTGTGCCATCCTTGATTTCCTAAGCCATCCAAATGCAGTGGACATGCAAGGTCAGTGAGGGTGAATGACACTTGCAGAGGGTCATCAACAGGTGCAGTTGTGCCAACAAGTGCACAGGACACACAATGTACAGTACAGATGCAACAAAGTCAATTTAAATGACTGCATATAGCACCAGAAAGACATGTAAAGTGCAGCAAAGTGGTGTAAAGTGGTGTAAAGTGGTGTTAAGTAGTGTAAAGTAGAAAACAAACAGAGACAATGTGTTCTGATTGGCCAATTTTGTTTGTTTTGTTTGTGGTTTTTCTTATTGGTTGGCACCATTTACTTTGTTTGGATTTTATTAAAATTTTTTCCATGCCTCACTTATGCTTGGTGGGCCCAAATTGGGTTTGGCATGGCCCATCAGCATCATCAATATCACAGCCACTGTTCAACCAGCATTGATGCCTGACATATGGCATTGGTACAGCAAGTCTGCAGGAGCTTGCACTGACCTCCTGAGCTTCTCACCCCCTAGCATTAGTGTAGTCTATGGTTCATGTGCTAATATTTGAATTTTTAATCCACTATTCAGTGCCAATCAGGTGGATACTGCTGTTGACAGGCTTCCCATGCCATCCAGATGAGTGCATGATGCATGTTCATCAAGAATGAGCCTTATCCAGCATCACATGCTGTGCTCCCACTTGCCATATGTGGCAAGCAAGCATGATGTTACACTTGCCCTGGGTAGGAACAAGCATAGACCTAATGATAATCACCTAGGTCAAGGACAGGGGCTGAGGGTAACATACTGACGTAAGTCAGGGACTCTGGAAATGAAGACTAAGGGGGTTCCAGTGGATGAAGGTGTGTTCTTACATCAGATGATGTCAAGGATCTCCTAGAAGGATCACAAAGGTTCTAGGTGGCTAAGGACAAAGGATGATGAGGAGGAGGCACTAAGGCCAAGCTTAGGGATGACTAAGAGGAGGACTGAGGGTGAAGGTGAAAACCTAAGGTAGGAATTGCTTTGAGTTACTGTACATGAACAGCCAGTATTTATACTAATAGGTGCCAGTCATACTGAGTCACCATGAGTCATTGGACAGCCATAAAGCTGTGGAAACTAAGTATAGTGCTATGCAAGACTGTGCAGAGGTGCTGTGATCAAGGGCTGTGTTAAGATGATGAGAAATATGGATGATAAATAGTGCAGGCTGCATGGAAGGAAACACATAGGAATGGGATTAGAGATCTCTATGTAAAAATAGATAATAAGTGTAAATAGACATGGTAAGGTCTAGAATGTGAAGGGAGATCAATGTTACCATATCATATAGCAATAGAATCAAAAGAAGACTGAAAGAGATTATTATGTAACAAGGAAAGAAAAGATAAGGGGTTATCACCAATCATAACATTACCCCCTTTGTATGACAAAGCCACTGGATTTGCTCTAGTCAAAAGTGACTTCTTCATTGGTGATTTCTTCCTCTCCCCAACCATTGTCCTGCCAGCCAGTGTAGTAATCCTTGCAGTCAAGGTTATGGCCATGGGGGGACCCACATTTCTCACAATCGTGATGGTTAATGGTGGGGATGTGGTCAGGGTCACTTCCCCACGAGTTGGTGCATTGGGGACAGGGGCAATGAGGGCAGGAGTGGCAGGGGTGTCCTGGGGCATGTCGTTTATAGTGATCACATCAATGATGCCTGCAATCGAGAGTTTTATGGCTGATGTGTTGGCATTGGTTGCAGCAGGAGGTATTGGTATAGGAGGGAGGGGGTGCTGGTGTTTCATCCCAGTTGGTGGTAGCTCCAGAATCAGAGAGGATGTAGCCAGTGTTTGGGTGCAGGGTGGGATGGTGAATGCATCAGGATTGGTTCTGGGGGGAGTTGCACCTGGAAAGGTCCATGAGTGTGGCCACAGCTCATAAGGAGGCAGGGGTGTGACAGGGTTGGTGTTACACTTGACCTAGGTAGAGACAAGTGTAGACCTAGTGATAATCACCTAGACCAAAGACAGGGGTAGGGGGTAATGTACTGATGTAAGTCAGGGGGCTTTGGAGATGAAGGTTAAGGATTCTGGTATATGAAGGTGTATTCTTATGTCAGATGACGTCAAGGATCTCCCAGAAGGATTGCAGAGGTTCTGGGTGGTTTGTGGACTAAGGACAATGATGAGGAGGCACTAAGGCCAACTTAGGGATGAGCTCAGAGGAGGACTAGCAATGTGAAGGCGAAAACTTAAGGTAGGAATTGCTTAGAGTTTCTACTGTACATGAACAGCCAGTATTTATACTAAGTAGTGCTAGTAATACTGAGTCACTACAAGTCAACAAATAGCCATGGGGCTGTGGACACTAAGTATAACACTATGCAAGACTGTGCAAAGGTGCTGCGATCAAGGGCTATGTATGATGATGAGAAATGAGAGGAAATAAATAGTGCAGGCTGCATGAATGGAGATGCATAGGAATGGTGATCAGAGATCTCTATGTAAATATAGATAGTAAGTATAAGTGGACACAGTAAAGTCTAGAACATGAAGGGAGATCAATGTTACCATGTCACATAGTGATAGAATTGAAAGAAGACTGAGAGAGATTGTTATGTAACAGAGGAAGAAAAGATAGGGGGGTATCACCGATCATAACATTACCCCCTTTGTATGGCAAAGCCACTGGATTTGCTTTAGTCGAAAGTAACATCCTCATTGGTGACTTCTTCCTCTCCCCAACCATTGTCCTGCCATCCAGTGTAGTAGTCACTGCAATTGATGCTATGACCATGGGGGGCTCCACATTTTTCACAGCCATGGTGGTTGATAACAGGGATGTTGTCAGGGTCTGCTCCCCAAGAGTTGGTGCATTGGGGACAGGGGTGATGGGGGCAAGAGTGGTGGGGGTGTCCAGGAGCACAACATCTACAGTGGTCACATCTGTGGTGCCTGCAGTCAAGAGTTTTGTGACCCATTCATTGGCATTGGTTGCAATGGGAGGCGTTGGTATGGAAGGGAGGGGGTGCCAGTAATTTGTCCCAGTTAGTGGTAGCCCCTGAGTCTGAGAGGACATACCCCATGTTGGGATGTGGAGTGGGGGATTGGATGGAGCAGGGTTGACTAGCAGGGGTGTTGCACCAGGATAAGTCCAAGAGCATGGCCACAGCTCATAAGCTGGCAGGGATGTGGCAGGGTTGGAAGTCTGCAGTGATGGGTGGAGCATTCTCCTGGTTGGCAGTAGAGTGACGAAATGGAGGGGTGGGGATGAGATAGTCGATGAGGGAAGGGGGAATACATGGGGTGAAGGTGGGATGGCCATAGAGGTAAGCTTGCCACTTCTCAGTGACAAGGTTGAGGGCGATGGTTGTAATGGTTTCAGTGATAGTGCTGTATGGTAGGATATGTTCAATCATATGACCAAATCCTAAATGGTAGAGATTGTCCAGTGCCTTTTCTTGTAGTTGTCCTATGATGGTCCAGAGGGGAGTGTCGGTAGACTGATAGGTGATGGCTAGATTTTGGATGAGGGTGAAAGTTTCGTCAAATATGGTGATGGCAGAGATAATTTCTGGGGACATGATATAAGCTTGGTGTTGTTCCAAAGCAGATCTAGGTGCTTCCTGAGAAAGGATGTGCATAAAGAGAATATGGTGGTTGGTATGGCAAAGGCAGTGGATGTGGACTGGGATGGATGGGGGGAAGGGAGGAAGTACAGGGAGGCCTGGGGGAGAGGTGGGAATGGATGAGGTGGGGGTAGGAGGTTCAATGACTAGAGATGTGGGGAGATTGGTGAGTACTGTGTCGGGGATGCAAAGGGCGATTTGGAGGATTTGTTCCTTGATGAAGGTACTGGCAGAGGGGTGTTGCGAGTATGCATGTTACATACATGAGAAGGTCTCTCACATACCTGGTAATGTTGGTGTTGACACAACTAAGGGTGGTGGTGATGGTATTGAGATAAAAATCGATTAGAACTCAGCTCTGCTGAGTCTGAAGCTAAATACATGTGACATGTGAACTAATTACTATGTATGTAACACAGAGTCCATTCAACACTCCCCCTTGCTAAGTATATGGTAGATACATAAAGCATTAAAACAGAGGGCAGTACTTTCACCTGGTGGAGTTAAACTCCAGTCCAAGCTGGAAGTGAAATTCATTGAACTTGACATGTCCAAGGTTCTTGGTGAACATATCGGCAGGATTGTCAGTCCCGGGGATATAGAATAGCTCCACTAGCTTGTGGACCATGACTGCATTGTGGATGAAGTGGTATTTCACCCAGATATGTTTGTTGTGCTTTTCAGTCACAGGGTTTTGCACAATGAATAGACTACCCTGGTTGTTGCCACAGATGGAGATAGGTTTCAGCTTATAGCCAAGCTCACCCATCATCTCATGAATCCACATGCATTGATGCAAACAATCGCTCAACACCATGTATTCTGCTTTGGTGGAAGAGACAGTGGTGGTTTTTTGTAAGTGTGAATTCCACAAATACACACCATCAGCCATCTTAAGATAGAAGCCGGTTTGAGAATGCATGGTATTAACGTCCTGCACCCAATCCAAGTTGGTACAGGCTAAAATGCCTTTTCCAGAGGAACCATTATATAGGAGGGAATAATCCTGGGTTCCAATAAGGTACTGGCAGATGTACAGAGCTCTGTTGAGATGTTCCTGTGATGGATTGGCTGACATTCATGCAAGTTGGGTAACTGCATATGCGATGTCTGGACGAGTGCTGATCATAAGATACAGCAATGAGCCAATCATGGTCTGAAAACATGTCTGTAATTCATGTTGGACCAGTGCATTGTTCTTCACTGGGTAATAACCTTGTGGGAGAGGGGTAGGCACTGATTTGGTGTTGGTCATGCCACATCATTCAAGCACCTTGTCGAGGTAATCCTTTTGGTTGATTTGGATGTTATGACCTTCTCAATGAATGTTCATTTGGAGGAATTCAGATGGCTCTCTGAGATCACAACATTCCCACTTCTTCATGAATGCAGCCTTGATCTTGTCTACAAAGATCTTATTGGGGCTGCAGAAGAGGGCATCATCTATGTAGACTATCACTAGACAGATGTCTTTGCCTTTGCAATAAATGAAAAGTCTGGCATTGGTTTTTAATCATTTGAAGCTGAGTTCCACCATGGATGCATCAAGTGCTTTCCACCAGGCTAAGCCGGCTTGCTTGAGTCCATAAAGTGCATACAATAGGTGGAGGACTTTGCCTTTTGAATCAGGAGGCATGAACCCTTCAGGAAATTCCATGTAGATCTCCTCTTCCAGTTTACCATATAGGTATGCAGAGCATATGTCAAGCCCAGAAATGTGCCATCCTTCCAGGGCCAAGAGGGTGAACATACATCACACAGTCTCAAAACATACAACTGGCGAAAAGACTTGGTCAAAGTCCAACCCTTCTACCTGGCAAAAGTCTTTGGCTACCAGGTGGGTTCTTTTATGACTATCCAACTTTTGATCGAAGACCCAACAGTTTTTAATCACCTTTTGGTGTTGTGGGTGCAGAACTACTTCATAGACCTTGTGGTCCTTCAGCATTTGTAGCTGGTCCTCACAGGCTTTAAGCCAATCCTTTTGCTCTGATTTAGGAAGCTTCTGGATGTCATGGAATGTCCACTCGCATAAGTTTGGGGATGCCCCAAAGGCAGAATCATGCAGAATGGTGCAATTGCAAAGGTATGAAACCAGAGCATCTCCCCCTTCCCATGTGAGATGGTCAACATCATCCTCAGAAGTAGGAGATGGGGGGAGTCCACCAGGGACTGCAGGTGAATCTGGAACAGAGTCTGGAATGCAGGACAGGCCAGCATTGCCAGTAAGATCCTTCCAGTGTGACTCACTCTCCAGATCCTGGAGCTGTCGCAAAGGATGATGGCACTCACCAAAAATATTTCTGGGGCACATCAGGGGGTTGCAGAGACACTCACTATGCCTTGGGATAGGCAGAGGACCAGCAGGAGGTGGTTGATGTGATGGAGGAGTCACTGGAGGAGGGGCTGGACTGGGAGTCCATGTGTGAGGAGCAAGAGATGAAGAAGAAGATCTTGACATGCTCAGGCTCAGTGATGGTGTGGGAGAGGGTGAATTCCTAGAGGCCTCACTGGACTCATCACCAGAACTAGATTCCGATTTGGAACTCTCATTGGAACCAGCGGAAGCTGGAACTGGAATTTCCAGAACCTCATCATGGGTATGAGTTGGTTCAGGGGGACCTGAATGGGGATGGTGTGGGGCAGATCAAGAACATCTCAGGAAGAGAGTCTTGTCAAAGATCGCATGTGCCAATGTAACAATGGGATTGTTTGGTGACATAAAAATGTAATTTGAGTCACTACCAGGGGTGATGCCCAAGTAGATCATCAACTGCGATCTTGGCTGTAGCTTTCTGCCATGGCATTCTGCCGGAATGTGCACATAGGCACCACAACCAAATACCCAAAGGTGTTCAACAGATGGTTTCTCCCCCTTAAGTAATATCAGGAGAGTATTCCATTTCAGCCAAAGCTGTGGGGTCCAATTGTAAATGTGGATTGCATGAAGCAGAGCCCATTCCCAGTAGGAGGGAGGTAGGCAAGTGTGTAAATGTATTGCTTGTGCCTTGTCCATTAAAGTATGGATGAGGCATTCTGCATGCCCGTTCTGCTGGTATGCATATGGGGTGGACTGTTGGATGTTAACTCCATTGTCCTTCAGAAAGTCCTGGAATGCTCCAGAAGTGTATTCACCTCCAGCATCGGAACACCAGTGTTTTATCATGGCATTGTACTGATTGTGGACAAATGCAAACCATTGCTTGATTGTGCAGAGTGTTTGATCCTTGGACCTTATGTATCAAGGTGATCCAGGCCATTGATGTAAAGTCATCATAGAAGACAACTGCATACTTATATTTCAAGTAAGACACAACCTTGAAGGACTTTAAGTCCAAGTGGATCAACTCAAAGGGAGTGGTTGTCCACATCTCGCTAAGAGGAAAGGGACAATTCGGCTGTTTGCTGAGCTGACACCCTTGACAGAGGCCAGTCTTAGATGGGATCTTCATGTCAGGAAAACCCTTCAGGTGCTTTTTGGCATGCCTGATGACATCAGGGGATGAGTGTCTGAGATGTCAGTGCATGAGCTCATATTTGATCTCAGAGGTGAGTGATGACATGCTGGAGGACACGTCATCAGGGAAGACTGGTTTGGCATGAAGCCAATACATGGTTTGTCCACCATGACTGTGGAACTCCAAGTAAGCTTCTTTAAAGCATTGGTCCCAGATTGTTAAATACCCAGGCTGGGTGTGAAGCACAAGGCAGGTGTTCTGCAATAAAGTGCCCATAGACATGAGTCAAACAGCACATGAGGGCATGTGCAAAACAGGTGATAGGCAGCATATATGGTTGCCAAACTGTAGCAGAATTGTGCCTCTACCTATGATAGGTGATCGGCCATTTGTGGTAGAAGCCCACTGGGGCTGGTTGAATTTTTGATATTTGATGAAGTCTGATCAATCTGGTGAAAAGTGAGTGGAAGCTCCAGAATTGAGTAACCACATGTCTGATGGGACCATGTGACTGTGCGCTTTTTCCTTTCCTTTGCTGTCCTTACTGCATGAATCACACTGTGCAAGCTCATGTGTAGCAGATTTATTAGAACTATCTACTACAGGAAACATGTATATATGATTTACCTGCAGTGGAGTTAACCATGCATCAGTACCTGATGTAGAATGGGAAGAGGATATGCACTGTGATGTGGATTCCATAAAGAAACCCTCGATGTATTCATCATAGGCATCATCACCTAGACTTACAGTGTCCTCCTTGTCAACCTCCATAATTCCAGTGGTTCCAGCAAGTGGAACTTCCATGATCCATTGGGAAAGCAGGGCAGAGAGGCATTCAGAAAGGGATTGCTCCATGTGAGCATGCTTGGAGCAGTGGGATGCAACTGGTTTGAGGTTGTGAATTGTAGAGGAGGTCACAGGGACCTCGAGGTGTTGTGCGAGGGAGATGGTTTCCTTGGTGAGAGGAAATGCAGGTGGCCCATAGTGGGTCGTGCCAGGTGTGTGCGCATTGCGGCAGGGGTCAGGGATGGGTGACATGAATGTGGTGGTGGCAGGGGCGATAATGGTGGTGGAGGTGAAGGCAAAGGAGGCTAAGGCTTGTGCAGCCTCTGCCTGCTTCTTCTCCTTGTGGGTCTTCCTCTCCTTCTGCTGCTTCTGGTTAGTATTCCCCTTGGAAGAGAAACCACCTTGCTGCATCTGCTGCTGCTGGGAGAACTGGGGTTCCCCCTGCTGCCATTTGACAGCACTGACTTTGTTGGCCTGTTGAGGCCAGGAGTCCTTGGTGGGACAGCACTGCACATATATTTGCCATGACACTTCTACTTGTCAGGAAATCTCCTCAATGGCAGGAACCATCTTGGTGACAACTCCTGCAGAGTTCGTCTCCAGCTTAGCTGTGGCGATGGTGGCAGCGATGTGGTCAGCATACTTGGGGATCTTTAAGATCACAATCAACAACTTTATTTTGTTGTTGACCAGGTATCTGAAGTTGGATAGTCAGAAGAAAAGGGTGTTGAGCTTGGAGAAGGTAGACACCAGCAAGTTGTTGTTGGGGATGGTGAGACCCATAAGGGCCTTGAATTCCATTATGGTGGAGGAGACAGTGGGGTTGTTGAACTGTTTTTTGAGTTTGATAAAGATGTTTTCAGCATGGTCACTGAAGTTGATGCTGCACTCGTGAACATGGTGTTCACAAGTGAGCACAATAGCACCAGTGGCCTTGTCATCATCCTTGTCCCAGTCCTCTTGCTTTTCCTCAGTGTGACAAACTTCATCAGCCAGTGGAGTGTAGGCAGCCTGAGTGACATGCCTGTTTGCATCCTTCACCTCAACGGTGGCAACAGGGATGGATGGATGGAGCTTCATGATGCAGGAATAAACCCTGATGGATCGAAGGTAGTTGTCCATTTGCAAATGCCAGGCATGGTAGTTCATGCCATTGAGTTTGGTGATGGTGGTGAGAGAGGAAGACAACATTGGTGAGGTCTGGTGAGAATAGACATTAGCATGGGAACCTTAAACAAAAAGTGAAAGGGAGCAGTGTGAACTGCATTGCTGAATGTCCAGAGCTTGTAAACTTGGGGGACATAGTCTCCCCTTGTTTTTGAGACAGAGAGCTGCTGCTCTGTGCAGCTTTCACTTTGCAAAGCATCTGGTGGAACTTAATCCACACAGATGGCTCAAACATTCACCATCTGGGGATGGAACTTAATCCACACCCCAGAGGCACCTGTGTGGTGGGCAGAACTGAATCCACACCAACCAATGGTCAGGTAAGGATGAGAGAGCAGGGAAGCTGCATGAAATGCTGGCTTGCCTGCTCAGGGCTCATAACCTGTTGTGAGTATGTGTGTTACATACACGGGAAGGTCTCTCACATACCTGGTAACATTGGTGTTGACACAACTAAGGGTGGTGGTGATGGTATTGAGATAAGAATCAATTAGAACTCAGCTCTGCTGAGTCTGAAGCTAAATACATGTGACATGTGAACTAATTACTATGTATGTAACACAGAGTCCATTCAACAAGGGGGGCATGATGGGAGAGGTAGAAGGGGAGCTGACAGGGGGAGGGGTAGGAGATCCAGATGAGACAGAGATGGGGGATGTGGCAGATATTGGAAGGCTATGGTTTGGATGTTGAGGTGCAAGTATGTTTGGATGGTTTTGGTGATGAGGATGAGATTTTGGAGGTGAGGTTTTTATAATTTTCAAGGAGGTCCTGTGCATGTTTCAACTCCCATTCTGGGAGCCATGAGTCATCTTCTGGTGGATAGCCTTTCCATCTAACAAGGTACTGCCTCTGGGAATGGTTGCCACAGTGCTTGATAATTCATTCTATTTCATATTCTTCTTCCCCTCCGATTAGATCTGGTGGAGGGGCTGGGAAGTTAGGGCTGTGTATTTCATTCTCATGGTACCTGTTACGATTCACTTCTTTTACTTCTTTTTCCTCAATTAATACAATAGACCAGCCTGACCTGGTACCTTTTGCTTTCTTTAGAGTGCTCTAGAACATACAACGTGTTCATCACACATCTTTCATCTCTGTTTTCTATTCTTGTTATCTACGCTTCTATTTTGTATGGAAGGTTCTATCTTTGATTGCTTAGTAACAAACCTTCCATGACCTTCTATTAGTTTCCATTCCTCGCAGTACTTAAGCTGATGCTCTACTCGATGTATCCTTAGCTTAGTCCTGCTCAATCATACCTTGATCTCCTCGAATCCTTGACCTCCTTCATCAACCTCATCGTTGGATGACTCTCTTGAACTCCTTTGTCAACCTCATCATCAGATGACTCCCTTGAACTCATCGACAATGATCATCAATCAAACCTTTGACCTTCTGGCAAGCTCTCTTGTCCGAATACCTTGAACCCTTGACCCCACAGTTAGTTCTTTGAGCCTATGCTTGTTTCTACCTGGACCAAGTGTAACAAAAGGACTAAGCTCCTCTTTTGAGCTACCATCACTGTAGTCTCTCACCATTTCCTCCCCTCAAACACCAGGAGCCCTTGAAAGGGCACTATGACACTCTTATCAAGTCCCCTCAGAATCTCCCCCCTCCACTGAACACTCTGATGAGGAAACCTTCGTCCCTGCCCCAGACATTGCTCTCAGGGAACCAACACCACCTCTCCCCACCCCCATCATAACCAGACCCCTCCTTCCCCCTCTCCAATCCTCTACTCCCATTCCCCCTTGTCAGTTCGTCCCCTCACATCCACTTCCCCCCTTCCTCCCCCCACAACCACCTTATCCCACCATGACATTGAAACCAGTCGAACTTCGCATCAGTGCCCCTGAAAACTTTGATGGCGACTATGCCAAAGCCACCACCTGGTTGGACTCTGTCTGAACCTACCTCCTTGTCAATGAAGAAGTCTATACCACTGATGCCAAGAAAATAGCCTTCACCCTCTCATATATGACCAAAGGAGCTGCCCTTACTTTGGCCTCCTCCTTCCGAAAAGCCATTCTCAGCACAAACAAAGGTTTTGAAACCTACACAGACTTTATTACAGAGTTCAACACCATCTTTGAACACAGAGACACCACTGCCCTCTCCATTACCTGGCTTTCTTCTACCAAGATGGAAGAAAAACCCTCCCTCTCCAACCTCACTAAGTATATCTCTGAATTCCGAAACCATGTCCAGATCAGCAGGATCACCAACCAAAATGTCCTCATCGGATACTTCTCCACTGGCATCTATGTCAAACTCATGTGCCACATCATGTCCATGGACACCATCCCTACCAAAATCGACAAATGGTATGCCAAAGCCACCCATTTCCTCACTCAATGGGGAAGAGCTGATGATATGGCAAAATGAGGCAAGACCAACTCCCCCTACCATTTGTTCTCTTCCTCCTCCTCCTCTCGCTCCCAGAGAGACCCTGATGCCATGGATGTTGACGCTATTAAAGTGTCTAAATTAACCCCAGAAGAGTGCAAATGCTGTATCACCAAAGGACTCTGTTTCTGCTGCTGAAAGTCTGGACACCTCTCAGGCAACTGCCCCCACTTCCCTTCCCAGCCAAAGAAAACCAGAGAAAGGAAGGTTAGGAAAGTCAAAGAAGTCCCAAAACTAATAGAAGTTGAGGACGACGATGAAGAAGAAACTGTGGCAAGGATTTCCTTCATTCCTTCCAACAAGGATTTTTAAAATGGAGACCTTCCCCAATGCAAGGCTCTCCCTCTTTTACATGTGCTCCTGTACTTGTATCATTGATTACCAAGCAATCCATGCAAATCCCCATTGAAATCGTCAAACCATTGCACTTGAAAGCCATTGGAACCTGCACTCTCATTGACTCTGGAGCACAAATCTCTTGTATCGACTGGGACTTTGTCCAAAAACATCATCTCCCAAAGGAACAACTCCCCTCCCCCATTGCCATCAAAAATGTTGACCAATCCTTGAACAAAAATGGTCTAATCCACTTTTCCACCATGCTCTATGTCCACATTGGACAACTCATGCACTGTGTCATATTCTACATCCTCAACTGTGAAAAGGAGAACATAATCCTTGGACTCCCCTGGCTTAGACAAGCCAACCCCACCATCAACTGGATCAAGTGAGAGCTATCCATCTCCCTCGACTCCAACCAATCCCAGGAGTTATACTACAATCAAACCAAACCAACCCCCATTCCCCAGACATTGACCCTTCACCCACCCCAACATATACAAGTTGACTCCATCTGGGATGGACACCTCTATGACTACATGAAGAAGGACACCGAAGCCAGATACCTCCAATGAGCCAACGACAACCAAATCATCAATCAAATCATGCATTGCGGATCTTGCTTCATTCCCTCAGCCACCATTGCCAAAATCATGACATCCACAGAACTAGCTATGGCTGCTGAAAAAGCCAAACCAAAGGCAACTCTCCCCCCCAAATACTCTGCCTTCTCCTCCATCTTCTTGAAGGAAGCAACTGACCACGTTCCCCCTAGCTGACCCTATGACCACAAGATCAACCTTGATGACTCTTTCTCTCCAAAGATCGACAAACTCTACCCCCTCTCCCCAGACAAGAAAGCTGCTACTGAAGCCTTCCTTGATGAAAACCTCAAAGCAGGAAAAATTCGTCCATCCAACTCCCCTCAAGCATCCCCCTTCTTCTTTGTTAAAAGAAGGACAGTGGTCTTCAACCCTGCCAAGACTACTGCTATGTCAACGAACACACCATCCATGATGCCTACCCCCTCCCCCTCATATCCGACCTCATCGATAAACTCAAAGGTGCCAAGACCTTTACCAAATTCAACGTTTGTTGGGGATACAACAATGTCCAGATCAAGGATGGTCATCAATGGAAAGCAGCATTCATCACCCACAAAGGACTATTCGAACCGACAGTCATGTTCTTTGGTCTTTGCAACTCCCCTGCCACCTTCCAACACTTCATGAATGACTCCTTCCGTGATATGATCACAGAAGGATGGTTAGTCATCTACATGGATGATCTCCTCATTTTCTCCCCTGATGCCAAAACCCATGAAGAATGAACTAAACGAGTACTCCAACACACGACCAAGTTAGATCTTCACCTCAAACTTGACAAATGCAAGTTCACTACCAACGAGGTTGAATACCTTGGCATGATCATTCACCCTGATGAGCTCACCATGGACCCAGTGAAGCTAGATGGCATTTGTGAATGGCCAATCCCCACCAAAGTCAAAGATGTCCAATCCTTTTTAGGATTTGCCAACTTCTACCAACGATTTATCCCCAACTACTCCAACATTGCATGACCCCTCCTTGATCTCACCAAGAAAAACCAACCCTGGGACTGGTCTCCTAGCTGCCAACAATCCTTTGATGAACTCAAACAGCTGTTCCTCAGTCACCCAATCCTCCACCTCCCAGACCCCACCTGCCCCTTTGCCATTGCCACCAATGCTTCCAAATATGCATCTGGTGGAGTCCTCCTTCAAACCAACGCCAATGGAGATTGGCACCCATGTTCCTACCTCTCACAATCCTTCTCCTCCACCAAATGAAACTATGACATCTATGACAGGGAACTCCTCACCATCATTTGTAGTCTCAAAGCTTGGCACCACTACCTCCAAGGATCCCCCTTCCCTGTCAAAGTCTTTACCGATCACAAAAACCTTACATACTTCCGCCAACCTCAGAAACTCAACCAATGACAAGCTTGTTGGCTACTTGACATCTCAGACTTTGATCTCCATCTAACCCATGTCCCTGGCACCTCTCTGGCCACACCAGATGCCCTCTCTTGTCGACCAGATCTTCTCCCACCAACCGATGAGGATAATGACAATGTCACCCTCCTCCCTGACACCCTTTTTGTCAACCTCATCAACACCTCCCTCCAAACTAAACTAGCTGCCTCCTCTGCCTCAGACCCCCTTGTTCTAGATGCCCTATGCACCACCACTGGAGATGTTCCTGCTTGATTCTGCTCTTGTCTCTCTGACTGGAAATATGACGCTGGTGTCCTCACCTTTCAAGGACGTGTCTATGTTCCTCCCAACCTTTGATGCTCCATTGTTGAACAACACCATGATCACACCTCTGCTGGACACCCTGGATATCTTAAAACTCGTCAACTCATTGCCACTGAATTTTGGTGGCCAGGCCTCGCCCAATTTGTTCACAAATATGTTGAAGGTTGTGCCCCCTGTCAAACCTCAAAGGCGAACACCCACCCCACTACCCCCCCTCTCTTTCCCATCACCTCTTCCTGCTCCATTCCTTTTCGACAGATCTCTTGTGATCTCATCACAGACCTCCCCATTTCTTCTGGCTTTGACAGTCTTTTGGTCATGGTCAACCATGGGCTTACTAAGGGGGTGATTCTCTGCCCTATCAAGAAATCCATCTCTGCTGAAGGAATTGCCTCCCTCTTTTTCCACAAAGTCTACACCCAGTTCAGCCTCTATGACAAAATCATCTTGGATCACAGACCTCAATTTGCCTCCTCCTTTGCAAAAGAACTTGGGTGACTCCTCAGATACAACCTCTCCCTCTCCACCACATACCATCCTCAATTTGATGGAGAAACTGAGCAGGTAAACCAAGAAGTAGAAACCTATCTCTGAATCTTCTGCAGTAATTCCCCTTCCACATGGTCCAACCTCATCTCTCAGGCTGAATTCGCACACAACCACTGCCCTCATTCCATCACCAATAAATCCCCATTCTTCCTCATAATGGGATTTGAACCTTGCCCTCTCCCCACTATCATCACAGAAACCAACCTCCCCACAGTCGAAGAATGACTCAAACTCCTCTCTGCAGCTAGAGACAAAGCCCTGGTGGTCCATGAACTTGCTAGACAAGTTATGAAATCCTGTTTCCATGGAAAATTCACTCCCTTCCATAAAGGTGACAAGGTTTGGCTAGAAGCCTGAAATCTGAAATGCCTTATCTCCCATCCAAAGTTCGCTCCCAAGTGAGAAGGCCCATTTACCATTACTCAGGTCCTTTCCCCCCTCACCTACAAACTCCACCTTCCATGAACATGGAAAATACACCTAGTCTTCCACACATCCCTGTTATCACCCTATCGCAAAAATGACATACATGGACTGAACTTCCCTTCCCCTCCACCTGACCTTATCAACAAAGAAGAGGAATATGAAATGGAAAAGATCATCCAACACCATGGAACCCTGAATAACTGAAAATTTTTAGTCCAATGGAAGGGATATTCGGCTGAAGAAGACTCCTGGTTACCTGAATCGGAGTTCAACCATGCCAAGGAAATCCTATCCGAGTATAAAACCCTCCACCCTCACATCTTCTCTTCCTCATCCCTTGCATCACCTACGAAAACCAAACATGTCCACTCCCGCTAGATCCCCCTCCCCCACTGTGGCTACTACTGGCTGGACCACTCCCTTGCTTTACCATATCCAAGGCCTGGATTCCACTAATTACAATCTGGGCATCCCTCGACCTCCGTCTCCCCCTCTACATCTCCCTGCTCTCGACCCAAACCCAGTCATCTCTGTTGAACTACCTCTCTATGCCCAACGCATCTGTCCTGATCCCTTCCCCATCACTGAACAATCCTCCCTTATGCTCCTCCTTGAAACCCCCCACCTTATTACTCCCCTTCATGCTCACTTAGAACCCTTCTCCCCCCTTGATACCCTTCTCCTTCTTTTTCAAGAAATCCATAGTCTCTATCCCCTTGCCAACCAAATGTCCGACTACCCCACAGAACACATTGCCACTCTCCATGAAACCTGCACCGAACTTACCAACCTTGTCCTTTCCATCATGCACCAACTGGAAATGGACAAACTAGCTAAGGATGTTCTACACTATACCCGAGAACTTGACGAACGCCACTGCCTCCACCAGAACCCATCCCCTGAAGCCTCTGAGAAACCCCTTACTCTTGAGGAACTAGCCATCATGGAACAAGCCAAAGTCAGCTGGGACAGACAATGTAATGTACCTCTCTCCCCCGATCATTACCTCTACAGCTGGGCATGCTTCCACTGCCACCGACTCTCTCACATCCACATCAATTGTCCATACTACGTCTGCCCCCACTGTGCTTGACATTGCCCTGGCCATACCCAACATTGCTGTCCTCAATGCCCTCGTCCCTGTACCCTTAACCCTGTAACTTCTTCCTCCTCATCTTCAGCTTCCTCCACTCACTCTAGGTGTTCTGGCATCGCACCTCCTTCTCAGCCTCTTGTTGAACAACTCTCTGACCCCCCATCCTCTAGCTCTAGTTCAGCTCCCAGACAAGTTCCTCCCCTGTCCTATTGTCGTCATCAAACCCCTCACACTCATCAACATCATTGTCATTCTCCCCCTGACTCAGAACTTGCCAACCTAGATCTAAATGACAATGACCCAGGATATGATGACTCTGCATATGCCAACATGACTGGTTCCCCTGGCAGAGACAGATGTATGGATCTCTAGTTCTTTCTTTTGATTTATTCTTCATCGTAACTTCGAATGTACTCTGGAGGTAATGTTACGATTCACTTCTTTTACTTTTTTTTCCTCGATTAATATGATAGACTAGCCTGACCCAGTACCTTTTGCTTTCTTTAGAATGCTCTAGAACATACAACATGTTTGTCGCACATCTTTCATCTCCGTTTTCTATTCTTGTTATCTATGCTTCTATTTCATATGGAAGGTTCTATCTTTGATTGCTTAGTAACAAACCTTCCATGACCTTCTATTAGTTTCCATTCCTTGCAGTACTTAAGCTGATGCTCTACTCAATATATCCTTAGCTTAGTCCTGCTCAATCATACCTTGATCTCCTCAAATCCTTGACCTCCTTTGTCGACCTCATCATCAGATGACTCCCTTGATCTCCTTTGTCGACCTCATTGTCAGATGACTCCCTTGAACTCATTGATGACAATTGTCAATCAAACCTTTGACCTTCTGGCAAGCTCTCTTGTCCAAATACCTTGAACCCTTGACCCCACAGTTAGTTCTTTGAGCCTACACTCATTCCTACCTGGACCAAGCATAACAGTACCATGAGAGTAGTACTGCATGAAAGACATTGTGGATTTTCCAGGTACAGAGGAGTCATAGTTGGTATGTAACCAGGGAAAGGACTTTGGTGATGGTGAAGGGACCTTCTCGTTTGGCTGAGAATTTAGGGGCAATGACATTTTACTTAAGGTTTTTGGCATTTAACCAAACTTTGTCTCCTTTAGCAAATGGAATGAATTTCCCATGGTACCTGGATTTCATAAGCTGGCATGCGAGATCATGTGCAGCCAGGGCTTCATCGCAGGCAGCCGAGAGTTCCTTGAGATATTGTTCTAAGGTTGGTAACCATGACTCGGAAATAACCATGAGGAGGGGGTGGGGTTCATAGCCCATCATGAGGAAGAATGGGGACTTTTGGGTGACGGAATGGAGGTGGTGATTGTGTGCAAATTCTGCCATGGTGATATGTTCAGCCCAGATTGTTGGGTTGTTACCACAAAAGATCTGTAGGTACGTTTCCACTTCTTGGTTGACTTGTTCTGTTTCCCCATTGGTTTGTGGATGGTAGGCAGTGCTGAGAGAAAGATTGTAACCAAGGAGTTTTCCTAGTTCTTTGGCAAAGGCTGAGGCAAATTGTGGTCCACAATCTGAGATAATTTTGTCATAAAGGCCAAACCATTTCCAGACTTTATTGAGGAAGAGTGTGGCAATTCCTTTGGCTGTGGCAGTTTTCTTAGTTGGACACAAAATTACCCCCTTTGTAAGCCCATGGTCGACCATGACCAATAATGAGTCAAAGCCATCCAAAAGAGGGAGATTGGTGATTAGATCGCAGGAGATTTGTTGGAAGGGGCAGGACAATTTAGATGGGATAGGGAATGGGGGGGGGGGGTGCAGAGGGGTGAGTATCAGCTTTAGCACATTGACAGTGTATGCATCCTTCAACATATTTCCTAATGAAGGTGGCCATTCCTGGCTACCAGAATTTGGATGCCACTAATTGGTGAGTTTTGAGATAGCCAGGGTGGCCGGCTGATGTGTGAGAATGATGCCTTGCTATGATGGATTGGTGGAGTTTGAGGTCATTTGGAACATAGACTTGATTTTGGTAGATGAGGATACCAGTGTCATATTTCCAATCAGAGAGATGGGAGTGGAGTTGGGAAGGTACTTCTCCATCCAGGGCTTGGAGGGAGTTGAGGACTAGGGGGTTGGTGGTGAAGGAGGAGCAGAGTTTGTCGGTCAGGGCAGTGTTGATCATATTGATGAATAGGGAAGGAGGAAGAAGTGTTACATCATGATTGTCCTGTTCGTCATCAGGGACTAGATCAGGGCAGCAAGAGAGAGTGTTGGGTCCAGCCAAGTCTTTTTCAGCTACATGAATTAACTGAAGATTGAAGTCAGCAAGATCAAGGAGCCATCTTGCCTGCCTTCAATTAAGATTTTGTGGTTGTTTGAAGTAGGTCAAGTTCTTGTGGTCAGTAAAGACTTGGATGGGTGTGGGGTGACCTTGTAAATAATGTTTCCACATTTTAAGGGCTTGGATTATGGCAAGGAGTTCTCAATCATAAATGTTGTAGTTTCGTTCAGCAGGGGAGAAGGATTGAGAGAGGTATGAGCAAGGTTTCCAATCCCCATTTTCATCTGTTTGGAGGATTCCTCCCAAGGTGTATTTGGAAGCATTGGTGGCTATAGCAAAGGGTTTACTGAGATTGGAGAACCTGAGGATGGGTTGTTCTAGAAATTTAGTTTTGAGTTTCTGGAATGTGTTGTTACAATCTGGGGACCAATCCCATGCATGGTTTTTCTGAGTAAGATCTAGGAGGGGTTGTGCAAGACTCGAGTAGTTAGGGATGAATCATCTGTAGAAGTTTGCAAATCCCAGAAAGGAGCAGACATCTTTTACTTTAGCTGGGACAGGTCATTTTTGGATGCCATCCAATTTGACAGGGTCCATGGCAAGGGTTCCTGGCTTGATGATCATTCCCAAATATTCTACTTCTGAAGTGGCAAATTTGCATTTCTCCAATTTGAGGTGGAGATCAAGTTCCTTCATTCATTGGAGGACTCTTTTGGTGTATTCTGTATGGGTTTCCAGGTTGGAGGAGAAGACGAGGAGATTGTCCATGTAGATAATCAACCATCCTTCCACAATCATGTCTCAGAAGGAGTTGTTCATTAATTGTTGAAACATGGGGGGAGAATTTGATTGGCCGAAGAACATGACCATTGGTTCAAAGAGTCCTCAGTGGGTGATGAAGGCTGCCTTCCATTGGTGTCCATCCTTGATCTGGACATTGTTGTACCCCCATTGAACATCAAATTTGATGAAGAGTTTGGCATCTTTGAGCTTGTCAATGAGATCAGAGATCAGGGGGAGGGGGTAAGCATCTTTGATAGTATGATCATTGAGGTATCTATAATCTTGGCAGGGGTGTAATCCTCCATCTTTTTTTTTGACAAAAAAGAAAGGGGATGCTTGTGGAGAATTAGATGGACAGATTTTACCAGATTTGAGATTTTCATCAATAAAGTTATCTGTGGCTTTATGTTCATCAGGAGTGAGGGGATATATTTTGGAGACCTTGGGTATGAAGGTTTCATCTAGGTTTATTTTGTGGTTGTAGGATTGGGATGGAGGGAGGCGGTGAGTGGTGTTTTCCAAGAATACTTCTTTGAACTCCTTATATTCGGGGGGAAGGGTGATGATGTCATTTGTATCTTTAGCCTTGATGGCTAATTTAGTTGCTGTAGTGAAAGCCCAGATGTAGTCCTTTCCAAAGGGATGTTGGAATCTGAATCAGGTGGCACAGTGAGTGATCCAATTCATCATTGCTTGTTCACAGAAATCTCCTGGTCCCTCTTGGTCTAGATATCTGCAGAGGAGACTTTCTTTTCAATCCAAGTTTAATGGTGTGTGGTTCATGGGTCGGAGGGTAGTTTTTGGGGCATAAAGTTCCTTGGTTTGATCTTGTTCTTCAGGAATTGACACAGTTCCTTTGGTCCAGCTGATTGTGTTGTGAGTACGCGTGTTACATACACAGGAAGGTCTCTCACATACCTTTGGTTGGTTGGGTTGTGTGACCTACAGTGGGTGATGGTGGTATCAAGTAGAAAATTGATTAGAACTCAGCTCTGCTGAATCTGAAAGTAAATACATATGGCGTGTGAACTAATTACTATGTATGTAACACAGAGTCCGTTCAACACTCCCCCTTGCTAAGTATATGGTAGATATGTAAAGCATTTAAAACGGAGGGCAGTACTTTTTACTTGGTGGAGTTAAACTCCAGTCTGAGTTGGGAGCGGAATTCATTGAACTTGACATGTCCAAGGTTCTTTGTGAACATATCGGTGGGATTGTCAGTCCCGGGGATATAGAAAAGCTCCACTAACTTGTGGACCATGACTGCATCGTGGATAAAGTGGTGTTTCACACAAATGTGTTTGTTGCGCTTTTCAGTCACAGGGTTTTGCGCGATGAATAAACTACCCTGGTTGTCACCACAGATGGGGATAGGTTTCAGCTTGTAGCCAAGTTCACTCATCATCTCATGGATCCACATGCATTGACGTGAGCAATCACTCAGCGCCATGTATTCTGCTTCGGTGGAAGAGATGGCAGTGGTTTTTTGTAAGTGTGAATTCCACAAAAACACACCATCAGCCATCTTAAGATAGAAGCTGGTTTGAGAATGTGCAGTATTAATGTCCTGCGCCCAATCCGAATCGGTACAGGCAAGGATGCCTTTTCCAGAGGAACCATTGTAGAGTAGGGAATAATCCTGGGTTCCAATAAGGTACTGGCAGATATACAGAGCTCTGTCGAGATGTTCCTGCGATGGGTTGGCTGACATGTGTGCTAGTTGGGTAACCACATATGCAATGTCTGGATGGGTGCCGATCATTAGATACAGCAACGAGCTGATCACGGTTTGAAAACGTGTCCGTAATTCATGTTGGATCAGTGCATCATTCTTCACTGGGTAATAACCCTGTGGAAGGGGGGTAGGTGCGGATTTGGCATTGGTCATGCTGCATCGTTCAAGCACCTTGTCGAGGTAGTCTTTTTGGTCAATTCGTATGTTACAACCTTCTCAACGAATGTTCATTCAGAGGAATTCGGATGGCTCTCCAAGATCATGACATTCCCACTTCTTCATGAATGCAGCCTTGATCTTGCCTACAAAGATTTTGTTGGGGCCGCAGAAGAGGGCATTGTCTATGTAGACTATTGCTAGACAGATGTCTTTGCCTTTGCAATAAATGAAAAATCCGGCATTGGTTTTTAACCATTTAAATCCGAGTTCCGCCATGGATGCATCAAGCGCTTTCCACCAGGCTAGGCTGGCTTGCTTGAGTCCATAAAGTGCGCACAATAGGTGGAGGACTTTGCCTTTTTGGTCGGAAGGCATGAACCCCTCAGGAAATTCCATGTAGATTTCCTCTTCCAGTTTACCATAGAGGTATGCGGAGCATACGTCAAGCCCAGAAATGTGCCATCCTTCCAAGGCCAAGAGGGTGAACATACATCACACAGTCTCAAAACATATAACTGGCGAAAAGACTTGGTCAAAGTCCAACCCTTCTACCTGGCAAAAGTCTTTGGCTACCAGGTGGGTTCTTTTATGACCGTCCGACTTTTGACTGAAGACCCAACAATTTTTAATCACCTTGTGGTGTTGTGGGTGCGGAACTACTTCATAGACCTTATGGTCTTTCAGCATTTGTAGCTGATCCTCATAGGCTTTAAGCCAATCCTTCTGCTCTGATTTAGGGAGCTTCTGGATGTTGCAGAATGTCCACTCACATAAATTTGGGGATGCCCTGAAAGCAGAATCATGTGGAATAGCACAATTGCAAAGGTACAAAACCAAAGCATCTCCCCCTTCCTGTGTGAGATGGTCAACATCATCCTCGGAAGTAGGAGATGGGGGGAGTCCACCAGGGACTGCGGGTGAGTCCAGAACTGAATCTGGAACTCTGGATGGACCAGCTTCACTGGTTAAATCCTTCCATCATGACTCACTTTCTAGGTCTCAGAGCTGCCAAAGTGGGTGATGGCGCTCTCTGAAAATGTTTCTGGGGCACATCGGGGGGTTACAGAGACGCTCACTATGCCTTGGGATAGGCAGGGGACCAGCAGGTGGTGGTCGGTGTGATGGAGGTGTTACCAGAGGAGGGGCTGGACTGGGTGTCTGGGTGCGAGGAGCGAGAGACAGAGAAGAAGATCTCGATGTACTCAGGCTCGGTGACGGTGAAGGAGTGGGTGAATTCCTTGAATCCGAACTGGACTCTTCGCTGGAACTCTCATTGGAACCAGTGGAAGCCGGAACTGGAACTTCCAGAACCTCATCATGGGTATGAGTTGGTTCTGGGGGACCCGCATGGGGATGGTGTGGGGCAGATCAAGAGCATCTCGGAAAGAGAGTCTCATCAAAGATCGCATGTGCCGATGTAACAATGGCATTTGTAGGTGACATAAATATGAAATTTGAGTCACTACCAGGGGCAATGCCCAAGTAGATCATCAATTGCAATCTCGGCTGTAGCTTTCCGCCACAGCATTCTGCAGGGATGTGCACATAGGCACCACAACCGAATATCCGAAGATGATCAACGGATGGTTTCTCCCCCTTAAGTAATGTCAGGGGAGTATCCCATTTCAGCCAAAGCTGTGGGGTCCGGTTATAAACATGGGTTGCATGAAGCAAAGCCCATTCCCAGTATGAGGGAGGTAGGCAAGCGTGTAACCGCATAGCCTGTGCCTTGTCCATTAATGTACGGATTAGGCATTCCACACGCCTGTTCTGCTGGTGTGCATATGGGGCAGACTGTTGGATATTAACTCCATTGTCCTTTAGGAAATCCCGAAAGGTGCTGGAAGTGTATTCACCTCTGGCATCAGATCACCAGTGTTTTATCACAGCATTATACTGATTTCGGACAAATGCAAACCATTGTTTGGTTGCACGGAGTGTTTGATCCTTGGACCTTATTAAGGTGGTCCAGGCCATAGAGGTAAAGTCATCGTAGAAGACAACTGCGTACTTATATTTTGAGTAAGATGCTACCTCAAAGGACTTTAAGTCCAAGTGTATCAGCTCAAAGGGAGCGATTGCCTGCATCTCACTAAGAGGAAAGGGACGATTCGGCTGTTTGCCGAGCTGACATCCTTGACAGAGGCCAGTCTTAGATGGGATCTTCACGTCAGGAAAACCCTTCAGGTGCTTTTTAGTGTGCCTGATGACATCAGGGGACAAGTGTCCGAGACGTCGGTACATGAGCTCATATTCAATCTCAGAGGCAAGTGACGACATGCTGGAGGGCACATCATCAGGGAAAATGGGTTTGGCATGAAGCCAATACATGGTCTGTCCACCATGACTGTGGAACTCCAAATAAGCTTCCTTGAAGCACTGGTCCCAGATAGTAAGGTGTCCAGGCCTGGCACAAAGCGTGAGGCAGGTGTTCTGCAAGAGGGTGCCCATTGACACAAGTCGGACTGCACATGAGGGCATGTACATGACTGGTGATAGGCAGCATATGTGGTTGCCAAAACTTAGCAAAATGGTACCTCTACCTATAATAGGTGATCAGCCGTTGGTGGTGGAAGCCCATTGGGGCTGGTTGAACTTCTGATACTTGACGAAGTCAGAGCAATCAGGGGAGAAGTGAGCCGAAGCTCCTGAGTCGAGCAGCCACATGTCCAATGGGACCTTGTGGTTGTGTGCTTTTTCCTTTCCTTTGCTGTCCTTACTGCATGTATCACACTGTGCAAATTCATGTGTAGCAGATTTATTAGAACTGTCTACTACAGGAAATGTGTATATATGATTTACCTGTGGCAAAATTAATTGCTCGTCAGTACCTGATGTAGATCGGAGAGGGTGTATGCACTGCAATGTGGATTCCATAAAGAAACCCTTGGTGTATTCGTCGTAGGCATCTTTGCCTAGACTTACAATGTCCTCATCGACCTCCATTATACTGGTGGTTCTGGCAAGTGGAACGTCTGCAATCCAAGCAGAAAGCGGGGCGGAAAGATGGTCAGAGAGGGATTGCTCCGTGTGAGCATGCTTGGAGCGGCGGGATGCAACTGGTTCAAGGTTGTGGATTGTGGAGGAGGTCGCAGGGACCTTGAGGCGTCATGCAAGTGATACGGTTTCCTTGGTTAGAGGAAATGCTGGTGGCCCATAGTGGGTTGTGCCAGGTGTGTGCGCATTGTGGCAGGGGTCAGGGACGGGCGATGTGAATGTGGTGGCAGCAGGGGCGATGACGGTGGTGGAGGTGAAGGCGAAGGAGGCTGAGGCTTGTGCAGCCTCTGCCTGCTTCTTTTCCTTGTGGGTTTTCTTCTTCTCCTTGCCCTTTTCCTTGCCCTTTTCAGAGCAATTGCCCTTCTGCGCTTTCTGGTTATTCCCCTTGGAGGAGGAACCACCTTGCGTCTGTTGTTGCTGCTGTTGGGAGAACTGAGGTTCCCCCTGCTGCCGTTTGATGGCGCTGACCTTGTTGGCCTGTTGAGGCCAGGAGTCCTTGGCAGGACAGTGTTGCATGTATGTTTGCCACGACACTTCTATTTGTTGGAAGATCTCCTTGACGGTGGGAACCATCTTGGTGACAACTCCTGCCAAATTCGTTTTGGGCTTCACAGTGGTGATGGCGGCGTACTTCAGGATCTTGGAGATCACGATTAACGACTTAATTTTGTCGTCAACCAGGTATCCGAAGTTGGAAAGCCGGGAGAAGAGGGTGTCAAGTTTTGAGAATGTCGACACCAGCAAGTCGTTGTCAGGGATTTGGAGGCCCATGAGGGCTTTAAACTCCGTGATCACAGAGGAGACTGTGGGGTTGTCAAACTGTTTTTCTAGTTCGATGAGAATGTTTTTGGCATGGTCGCCGAAGTCGATGCCACACTCACAAACATGATGTTCGCAAGTGAGCACGATGGCGCCAGTGGCCTTGTCGTCGTCCTTGTCCCAATCCTCCTGCTTCTCTTCAGTGCAACAGACTTCATCGGCCGGGGGAGTGTAGGCAGCCTGGGTAATGTGCCCAGTGGTGCTGTCCTTGATCTCCGGGAGAGCGACAGGGATGGAGGGTCGGAGCTTCATGATGTGGGAGTAAACCCCAATGGAACGAAGGTAATCGTCCATCTGGGACTGCCAGGCATGGTAGTTCATGCTGTTGAGCTTGATGATGGTGGAGAGGGAGGTGGAAGACATGGTATGGTTCTGGCAGGAATAGATGTTAGTGTGGGTACCTTAAACTAAAAGTGAAAGGGATGGGATGAACCACATCACTGAACATCCAGAGCCCAAAAACTTGGGAAATGATGTCTCCCCTTGTTTTTTGAGATGGAGAGCAGCTGCTCTGCATGGCTTTTGCTTTGCAGAGCATCTGGTGGAACTGAATCCGCACAGACGGCTCAAAATGTTCACCATTCGGGGGTGGAACTTAATCCACACCCTGAAGGCACCCAAATGGCAGGTGGAACTGAATCTGCACTGACCAACGGTCAGGTAAGGATGAGAGAGTGGGGGGGCTGTGTATAAACACTGCCAGCCTGCTCGGGGCTCATAACCTGTTGCGAGTACACATGTTACATACATGGGAAGGTCTCTCACATACCTTTGGTTGGTTGGGTTGCGTGACCTACAGTGGGTGATGGTGGTATTGAGTAGAAAATCGATTAGAACTCAGCTCTGCTGAATCCGAAAGTAAATACATATAGTGTGTGAACTAATTACTATGTATGTAACACAGAGTCCATTCAACAGTGTCAAGGGGTGAAAAGGGTTCTAAGTGAGTGCGAAGGGGGGTAAGGAGATGGGGGGTTTCAAGGAGGAGCATGAGTGAGGATTGTTCGGTAATGGGAAAGGGGTCAGGGCGGATGTGTTGGGCATAAAGTGGTAACTTGACAGAGACAACCAGGTTTGGGTCAAGAGTAGGGAGATGTAGAGGGGGGGACAGAGGTTGAGGGATACCTGGGTTGTAATTAGTGGAGTCAAGGCCTTGGATATGATAGAGTAAGGGGGTGGTCCAGCTGGTGGTAGCTGCAGTGGGAGAGGGGGATCTAGTGGGAGTGGACATGTTTGGGTTTGGTAGGTGGAGGGAAGGATGAAGAGGGGAAGACATGAGGGTGGAGAATTTTATACTTGGATAGAATTTCCTTGGCATGGTTGAACTCCAATTCAGGTAACCAGGAGTCTTCTTCAGCCGAATATCCTTTCCATTGGACTAAAAATTTTCAGTTGTGTGGGGTTCCATGGTATTGGAGGATCTTTTCCATTTCGTATTCCTCTTCTCCATTGATAAGGTCAGGTGGGGAGGAGGGGAAGTTTGGTCCATGTATGTCGTTTTCGTGATAGGGCGATAACAGGGATGCGTGGAAGACCAGGTGTATTTTTTATGTGCATGGGAGGCAGAGTTTATAGGTAAGGGAAGAGAGGACCTGGGTAATGGTAAATGGTCCTTCTCGCTTGGGGGCAAATTTCGGATGAGAGATAAGGCATTTCAGGTTTTGGGCTTCTAGCCACACTTTGTCGCCTTTACGGAAGGGGGTAAATTTCCCATGGAAACAGGATTTCATAACTTGTCTGGCAAGCTCATGGGCCACCAGGGCTTCATCTCTGGTTGCAGAGAGGAGTTTGAGTCATTCTTCAACTGCAGGGAGGTTGGTTTCAGCAATGATGGTGGGGAGGGGGCGAGGTTCAAATCCCATCATGAGGAAGAATGGGGATTTATTGGTGATGGAGTGAGGATGGTGATTGTGTGCAAATTTGGCATGGGAGATGAGGTCAGACCATGTGGAGGGGGAATTACTGCAGAAGATCTGAAGATAGGTTTCTACTTCTTGGTTTACCCATTCGGTTTCTCCATCAGATTGAGGATGGTATGTGGTGGAGAGGGAGAGGTTGTATCCGAGGAGTTGTCCGAGTTCTTTTGCAAAGGAGGAGGCAAACTGGAGTCCACAGTCTGAGATTATTTTATTGTAGAGGCCAAATCTGGTGTAGACTTTGTGAAAAAAGAGGGAGGCAATTCCTTCAGTGGAGACAGATTTCTTGGTAGGACAGAGAATCACCCCCTTAGTAAGCCCATGGTTGACCATGACCAAATGACTGTCAAAGCCAGAAGAGATTGGGAGGTCCATGATGAGGTCACAAGAGATCTGGCAGAAGGGAATAGGGGAGGAGGAAACGATGGGGGAAAGGGGTGGGGAGGTAGGATGGGTGTTTGCCTTGGAAGACTGACAAGGGGCACATCCTTCGACGTATTTATGCACAAACTGAGTGAGGCTGGGCCACCAAAACTCAGCTGTGACAAGTTGACGAGTTTTGAGATATCCAGGATGACCAGCAGAGGTGTGATCGTGGTGTCATTCAACAATGGAGCAGCAAAGATTGGGGGGAACATAGATGCGTCCCTGGAAGGTGAGGATGCCAGCATCATATTGCCAGTCGGAAAGACGAGAGCAGAATTGGGTGGGAATGTTGCCAGTGGTGGCATGCAGAGCATCAAGGACAAGGGGGTCAGAGGCAGAAGAGGCAGCCAATTTGGTTTGGAGGGAGGTATCAATGAGGTTAACGAAGAGGGTGTCAGGAAGAAGGGTGACATTGTCGTTATCTTCGTCAGTTGATGGGAGAAGATCAGGGTGGCAAGAGAGGGCGTCAGGTGTGGCGAGGGAGGAACCAGGAACATGGGTCAGGTGGAGATCAAAGTCCAAGATGTCAAGCAGCCAATGAGCCTGTTGTCGGTTGAGTTTCTGAGGTTGTTGGAAATATGTAAGGTTTTTATGGTCGGTGAAAACTTCGACAGGGAAGGGGGATCCTTGGAGATAATGGCACCAGGCCTTAAGACCTCAAATGACAGCGAGGAGTTCTCTATTGTAGATGTCGTAGTTTCATTCGGCAGGGGAGAAGGATTGTGAGAGGTAGGAGCATGGATGCCAATCCCCGTTGGCATCAGTTTGGAGGAGGACTCCATCTGATGCATGTTTGGAAGCATCGGTGGCAATGGCAAAGGAGTGGGTGGGGTCTGGGAAGTGGAGGATTAGGTGACTGAGGAACAGCTGTTTGAGTTTGTTAAAGGATTGTTGGCAGTTTGGAGACCAGTCCCAGGGTTGGTTTTTCTTGGTGAGATCAAGGAGGGGTCATGCGATGTTGGAGTAGTTGGGAATAAATTGTCAATAGAAGTTGGCAAATCCTAAAAAGGAGTGGATGTCTTTGACTTTGGTGGGGGTTGGCCATTCACGAATGCCATCTAGTTTTACTGGGTCCATGGTGAGCTCATCAGGGCATATGATCATGCCAAGGTATTCAACCTCATTGGTAGCAAACGTGCATTTTTCGAGTTTAAGGTGAAGATCTAACTTGGTCATGCATTGGAGTACTCGTTTGGTTCATTCCTCGTGGGTTTTGGCATCGGGGGAGAAGATGAGAAGGTCATCCATGTAAATGACTAGCCATCCTTCTGCGATCATATCATGGAAGAAGTCATTCATGAATCGTTGGAAGGTGGCAGGGGAGTTGCAAAGACCAAAAAACATGACTGTTGGTTCAAATAGTCCTTTGTGGGTGATGAATGCTGCTTTCCATTGATGACCATCTTTGATGCGGACGTTGTTATACCCCCAACGAACATCAAACTTGATAAAGGTTTTAGCTCCCTTGAGTTTATCGACAAGGTCGGATATGAGGGGAAGGGGGTAGGTGTCGTGGATGGTATGTTCATTGACGTAATGATAGTCCTGGCAGGGCCAAAGGCCACCATCCTTCTTTTTAACAAAGAAGAAGGTGGAGGCTTGGGGGGAATTGGATGGGTGAATTTTCCCTGCTTTGAGGTTCTCATCAAGGAATGCGTCCATAGTGGCTTTTTCGTCAGGGGAGAGGGGGTAGAGTTTGCCAACTTTTGGGGTGAAAGAGTCATCGAGATTGATCTCATGGTTGTAGGGTCGGCTAGGAGGAACATGGTTGGTTGCTTCTTTTGAGAAGATGGAGGAGAAGGTGGAGTATTCGGGTGGAAGAGTCACCTTTGGTTTGGCTTTTCGGCAGCCATGGCCAGTTCAGTTGCTGTAGTGAGTTTGGCAATGGTGGCAGAGGGAATAAAGCAAGATCCGCAACGCATGATTCTATTGATGATTCTGTTGTCATTAGCCTGTTGGAGGTATTGGGCTTCAGTGTCCTTTTTCATGTAGTTATAGAGGTGTCCATCCCAGATGGAGTTGACTTGTATATGTCAAGGTGGGCGAGGGGTCGGTGTCTGGGGAGTAGGAGATGGTTTGGTGCGGTTGTAGTATATCTCCTTGGATTGGTCAGAGTCGAGGGGGATGGATAGCTCTCGCTTGATCCAGTTGATGGTGGGGTTGACTTGTCTAAGCCACGGGAGTCCAAGGATTACATTCTCTTTCCCACAGTTGAGGATGTAGAATGTGATATGGTGCATGAGTTGTCCGATGTGGACATAGAGTGTGGTGGAAAAATGGATAAGACCATTCTTGTTTGAGGATTGGTCGATGTTTTTGACAGTGATGGGAGAGGGGAGTTGTTCTTTTGGGAGATGATGTTTTTGGACAAAGTCCCAATTGATGCAAGAGATTTGTGCTCCAGAGTCAATGAGAGCACAGGTTCCAATGGCTTTTAAGTGTGATGGTTCGACAATTTCAATGGGGATTTGCATAGACTGCTTGGTAATTGATGATACAAGTACAGGAGTGCACGTAAAAGAGGGAGAGCCTTGCATTGGGGAAGGTCTCTGTTTTAAAAATCCTCGTTAGGTGTGGCAAAGGAGATCCTTGCTACGGTTTCTTCTTTGTCATCATCCTTGACTTCTACCAATCTTGGGACTTCTTCAACTTTTCTAACCTTCCTTTCTCCAGTTTTCTTTGGCTGAGAAGGGAAGTGGAGGCAGTCGCCAGAGAGATGTCCAGGTTTCCAGCAGCGGAAACAAAGTCCTTTGGTGATACAGCGTTTTTGTTCTTCTGGGGTCAACTTAGATACTTTGATAGCATCAATGTCCATGGCATCAGGGTCTCTTTGGGTGCAGGAGGAGGGGGAGGGGGAGAACAAGTGGTAGGAGGAAGTAGTCTTGCCTTGTTTTGCCATGTCATCAGCTCTTCCCCATTGGGTGAGAAAGTGGGTAGCCTTGGTGTACCATTCGTCAATTTTGGTGGGGATGGTGTCCATAGACATGATGCGACACATAAGTTTAATGTAGATACCGGTGGAAAAGTATCTGATGAGGATGTTTTGGTCAGAGATCCTGCTGATCTGGACATGGTTTCAGAATTCGGAGATATATTTGGTGAGGTCAGAGAGGGAGGGCTTTCCTTCCATTTTAGTAGAAGAGAGCCAGGTAATAGAGAGGGCAGCAGTGTATCTGTGTTCGAAGGTGGTGTTGAACTCTGTGATAAAGTCTGCATAGGTCCCGAAGCCTTTGTTTGCACTGAGAGTGGCTTTTCAGAAGGAAGAAGCCCAGGTAAGGGTGGCTCCCTTAGTCATATATGAGAGAGCAAAGACGATCTTCTTAGCGTCTGTGGTATAGACTTCTTCATTGACAAGGAGGTAGGTTCGGACAGAGTCCAACCAGGTGGTAGCTTTGGCGTAGTCGCCATCAAAGTTTTCAGGGGTACCAATGCGAAGTTCAATTGGTTTCAAGGTCATGGTGGGTGGTTGTGGGGGAAGGAAGGGGGGAAGTGGGTGTAAGGGAACAAACTGATGAGGGGGAATGGGAGTGGAGGATTGGGGAGGGGGAAGAAGGAGAGGTCTAGTTATGGTGGGGGTGGGGAGAGGTGGTGTTGGTTCTCTAGGAGAGGTGTCTGAGGCAGGGGTAAAGACTTCCTCGTCAGTGGAGGGGGGGGATTCAGAGGGGACTCAATAAGAGCGTCATAGTGCCCTTTCAAGGGCTCCTGGTGTTCGAGGGGAGGAAATGGTGAGAGACTACAGCGATGGTAGCTCGAAAAGAGGAGCTTAGTCCTTTTGTTACACTTGGTCCGGGTAGGAACGAGCATAGGCTCAAAGAACTAATGATGGGTCAAGGGTTTGCAGTATTCAGACAATGGTGCTTGCCGAGAGGTCAAAGAGGTTGTCCGACGATGAGGTTGATGAAGGGGTTCAAAGAGGTTATCTGACGATGAGGTCAACGAAGGAGTTCTGTTGCGAGTACGCGTGTTACATACACGGGAAGGTCTCTCACATACCTGGGTTGGTTGGTGTTGAGGAACTTACAACAGGTGATGGTGGTATCGAGTAAAGAATCGATTAGAACTCAGCTCTGCTGAGTCTGAAGCTAAATACATCATACGTGTAAACTAATTACTATGTATGTAACATAGAGTCCATTCAACACTCCCCCTTGCTAAGCATACGGTAGATGCGTAAAGCATTAAAACGGAGGGCAGTACTTTTACTTGGTGGAGTTAAACTCCAGTCCGAGCTGGGAGCGGAATTCATTGAACTTGACACATCCAAGGTTCTTGGTGAACATATTGGCGGGATTGTCAGTCCCGGGGATATAGAAAAGCTCCACTAGCTTGTGGACCATGACTGCATCGCGGATAAAGTGGTATTTCACGTGGATGTGTTTGTTGCGCTTTTCAGTCACAGGGTTTTGCGTGATGAATAAACTACCCTGGTTGTCGCCACAGATGGGGATAGGTTTCAGCTTGTAGTCGAGCTCACCCATCATCTCATGGATCCACATGCATTGGCACGAGCAGTCGCTCAGTGCCATATATTCTGCTTCGGTGGAAGAGACAGCGGTGGTTTTTTGTAAGTGTGAATTCCACAAAAACACACCATCGGCCATCTTAAGATAGAAGCCGGTTTGAGAGTGTGCGGTATTAACATCCTGCGCCCAATCTGAATCAGTACAGGCAAGAATGCCTTTTCCAGAGGAACCATTATAGAGTAGGGAATAGTCCCAGGTTCCGATAAGGTACCGGCAGATATACAGAGCTCTGTCGAGATGTTCCTGCGAAGGGTTGGCTGACATGCGTGCTAGTTGGGTAACCACATACACTATGTCTGGACGGGTGCCGATCATAAGATACAGCAACGAGCCGATCACAGTCTGACAACATGTCCGTAATTCATGTTGGACCGGAGCATCATTCTTCACTGGGTAGTAACCCTGTGGGAGAGGGGTAGGTGCGGATTTGGCATTGGTCATGCCGCATCATTCAAGCACCTTGTCGAGGTAATCCTTTTGGTCGATTCGGATGTTACGACCTTCTCGATGAATGTTCATTTGGAGAAATTCAGATGGCTCTCCGAGATCACGACATTCCCACTTCTTCATGAATGCAGCCTTGATCTTGTCTACAAAGATCTTGTTAGGGCCGCAGAAGAGGGCATCGTCTACATAGACTATTGCTAGACAGATGTCTTTGCCTTTGCGATAAATGAAAAGTCCAGTGTCGGTTTTTAGCTGTTTAAAGCCGAGTTCCGCCATGGATGCATCAAGTGCTTTCCACCAGGCTAAGCCGGCTTGCTTGAGTCCATAAAGTGCACACAGTAGGCGGAGGACTTTGCCTTTTTGGTTGGGAGGCATGAACCCCTCAGGAAATTCCATATAGATTTCCTCTTCCAGTTTACCATATAGGTATGCAGAGCGTATGTCTAGCCCGGAAATGTGCCATCCTTCCAGGGCTGAGAGGGCAAACATGCATCGCACCATCTCAAAACGTACAACTGGGGAAAAGACTTGGTCAAAGTCTAACCCTTCAACCTGGCTAAAGCCTTTGGCTACCAGGTGGGCTCTTTTACGACCGTCCAACTTTTGATTGAAGACCCAACGGTTTTTAATCAC
Organism: Boletales sp. KT-2023b; assembly: GCA_038089675.1. Taxonomy (NCBI): domain Eukaryota; kingdom Fungi; phylum Basidiomycota; class Agaricomycetes; order Boletales; species Boletales sp. KT-2023b. The sequence continues at coordinate 56,110 of JBBPLE010000169.1, forward strand.
CTTTCGGTGTTGTGGGTGCGGAACAACTTCATAGACCTTTCGGTCCTTCAGCATCTGTAGCTGGTCTTCACAGGCTTTAAGCCAATCCTTCTGCTCTGATTTAGGAAGCTTCTGGATGTCGCGGAAAGTCCACTCACGTAGATTTGGGGATGCCCCGAAAGCAGAATCGTGCAGGATAGCGCGATTGCAAAGGTATGAAACCAAAGCATCTCCCCCTTCCCATGTGAGACGGTCAACATTATCCTCAGAAGTAGGAGATGGGGGGAGTCCACCAGGGACTGCAGGTGAGTCCAGAACTGAATCCAGAACTTGGGACGGGCCAGCTTCACCAGTGAGGTCCTTCCAGCGTGACTCACTTTCCAGGTCCCGGAGCTGTTGCAAAGGATGACGGCGCTCACCGAAAATATTTCTGGGGCGCATTGGGGGGTTGCGGAGATGCTCACTACGCCTTGGAATAGGCAGGGGACCAGCTGGTGGTGGTCTGTGTGATGGAGGTGTCACTGGAGGTGGGGCTGGACTGGGTGTTCAAGTGCAAGGAGCGAGAGATGGAGAAGAAGATCTCGACATGCTCGGGCTTGGCGACGGTGAAGGTGAGGGCGAATTCCTAGAATCTGAACTGGACTCTTCGCCAGAACTAGATTCTGACTCGGAACTCTCATCGGAACCAGCGGGAGCCAGAACCAGAACTTCCGGAACCTCATCATGAGTGTGAGTTGGTTCCAGGGGACCTGCATGGGGATGGTGTGGAGCAGATCAAGAACATCTTGGAAAGAGAGTCTCGTCGAATATCGCATGTGCCAATGTAACAACAGCATTTGTTGGTGACATAAAGATAAAATTTGAGTCACTACCAGGGGCAACACCCAAGTAGATCATCAATTGCGATCTCGGCTGTAGCTTTCCGCCACAGCGTTCTGCAGGGATGTGCACATAGGCACCACAACTGAATACCCGAAGATGATCAACGGATGGTTTCTCCCCCTTAAGTAATGTCAGGGGAGTATCCCATTTCAGCCGAAGCTGTGGGGTCCAGTTATAAATGTGGGTTGTGTGAAGCAGAGCCCATTCCCAATAAGAGGGAGGTAGGCAAGCGTGTAACCGCATAGCCTGTGCCTTGTCCATTAATGTACGGATTAGGCATTCCATATGCCCGTTCTGCTGGTGTGCATATGGGGTGGACTGTTGGATGTTGACTCCATTGTCCTTCAGGAAATCCTGGAAGGTGCTGGAAGTGTATTCACCTCCGGCGTCAGAATGCCAGTGTTTTATCACAGCATTGTACTGATTTCAGACGAACACAAACCCTTGTTTAGTTGTGCGGAGCGTCTGATCCTTGGATCTTATTAAGGTGGTCCAGGCCATAGAGGTAAAATCATCATAGAAGACGACTGTGTACTTGTATTTCGAGTATGACGCTATCTCGAAGGACTTTAAGTCCAAATGAATCAACTCAAAGGGAGTGGTTGCCCGCATCTCGCTAAGAGGAAAAGGACGATTCGGCTGTTTGCCGAGCTGACACCCTTGACAGAGGCCAGTTTTCGATGGGATCTTCATGTCAGGAAAACCCTTCAGGTGCTTTTTAGCGTGCCTGATGACATCAGGGGACAAATGTCCGAGATGTTGGTGCATGAGTTCGTACTCAATCTCAGAGGCAAGTGATGACATGCTGGAGGGCACATCATTGGGGAAAATGGGTTTGGCGCGAAGCCAATACATGGTTTGTCCACCATGACTATGGAATTCCAAATAAGCTTCCTTAAAGCATTGGTCCCAGATTGTTAAGTATCTGGGCCTGGCACGAAGTGTGAGGCAGGTGTTCTGCGAGAGGGTGCCCATTGACACTAGTCGGACAGCACACGAGGGCATGTGCATGACAGGTGATAGGCGGCATATGTGGTTGCCAAACCTTAGCAAAACGGTACCTCTACCTATAATAGGTGATCGGCCGTTGGCAGTAGAAGCCCATTGGGGCTGGT
>JBBPLE010000170.1:0-20246 GCA_038089675.1 Boletales sp. KT-2023b
AAAGGAATTGCTTCTTCTTGATAGGACTACTATCTAGTAGATCCCACCATTTCACACCAGTGCCCCAGAAATCCTAGGCCTTCAGGCAACCTTCATACCCCAGATTCACACTTCTACCAGGAATGCATTCAAGAAAACCAACCCTCAGGCTCTGACTCCTCACACCACACCACCCCAGCATCCACAGACATAGAAGACAAAGATCTCTACATCCCAGCCTATGAAAACCCCATCAACACCCACTTATCCAATAAACTCTCTGCCCAATTATCCTTAACTAGGATACCCACACACCCCTCCCTGCTAGCTCTCACACGTCACCTCCACTTCACCAGAGGAACTGTACTGTCCACTGTCGTTCCCACACCAATTCCCCATCCTCAGATCCTACCCCCATTTATCCCTACAGAACCATCATCCCCCATCCCCTCAGTCAGCATGAGTGACCAAGCACCCCCCCCTCACAAACCTATAGAACTCTGCATCATCCCTCCCAGTCATTTTGATGGTAGCTATGCCACAGCCAAAGCTTGGTTCACTTTGGTAGTATTCTACTTCATGGTCAATGAAGAAGTATAAAACAATAATACCAAGAAAGTGGCATATGCTCTCACCTATATGACCAAAGGATCCACTGCCACCTGGGCAGCAACCTATCACATCAAAGTCCTAGCAGACAATGAAGACATCACCTGGGATGACTTCAAGGGAGCCTTCCAGACCACCTTCTACCATCATGACAGCAAAGCTGTATCCATCACAGCCCTTAATTCATTATGAATGAAAGGAAACTCCATGGCCAATCTCACCTGATACATTGCTGAATTCAGAAATCGTGTTCAGATCTCTGAAATCTCTGATGAAAATGTCCTAATTGGGTACTTCACTGCCAGAGTTACAGTAAACCTCATGAAATGCATCATGTCCATGGACACTGTATCAACCAAGATTGATGAATGGTACAACAAGGCTGTACACTTCCTCAGCCAATTCCAGAAAGCTGATGACATCACATGTTCTAGCAGAAATCCTTCTCACACTCCTTACTGCTCCTTCCAATCACACTCCCACACTTCACTCACATGTGACCCTAATGCAATGGATGTCAATGTCATCCAAATTGGGAGATTAACCCTGGAAGAACACAAACAATGCTTTAAAAAGGGGTTATGTCTTCAATGTTGTCAACCAGGACATAATGCAAAAAAATGCATCAAATTCCCTAGTCATCCCACCCCCAGAAATGTCCATCAAACCACCACTACTGCTACCATAGAAGAGATCAAAGAATACAACAATGATGACATGGAAGTCAACTGTGTCTCAGGTTTTTAGAGAGGAAGTCTAACCCAATGTGGGCCCCCTCCCCAACTAGATGCACTCCTGTACTTATTTCTCAAAGTGATCAAAATGCTATTTATCTTCCCATTTCGATCCTGAGCACATCTCAAGATGTTGGAACCCAAGCACTGGTAGATTCTGGTGCAACCATCTCCTGTATTGATTGGCATTTCACCAAACAATGGAAACTTCCTCTTGAAAGACTCCCCACCCCTATCCCTGTTAGAAATGTTGATCAAACCCAAAATTGGAATGGTGACATTAAATTCACCACCTATATCCCAATACATCTCAACAACATTATCCAAAGAATCCACTTCCATGTGATGCACTGTGGAAGGGAAAATATCATCCTAGAACATCCTTGGTTGAAAGAAACTAACTCCACAATCAACTGGACCAAAGGAACTGTGTTGATCCTGGAAGAACAAGATCAAACCAAGGAACTTTATGTCCCCAAAACTACCCTATGACCCATGAACCACATGCCACTAAACCTAGACCGAAAAGAAAGCCTCCTCTGTAGATATTTGGACCAAGAAGGACTATTTGATTTTTGCAAATAAGCCATGATGAACCAAATTACCCACCAGGCTGCCTGGTTCGGATTCCAACACCCATTTGGAGAAAGCTATGTCTGAGCTTTCACCACAGCAACTAAATTAGCCATTGAAGCAAAAGACACAAAAAAAACCATCACCCTACCTCAAGAATACAAAGAATTCACAGAGGTATTCTCTGAAAACACTGCTCATCGCCTCCCCCCTTCCCAATCCTATGACCATGAGATAAATCTAGATGAAACCTTCATACCCAAAGTTTCTAAAATCTACCCCCTCACTCCTGAAGAATGAAAAGCCTTGGATGACTTTATTGATGAAAATCTTAAATCTGGCAAAATCTGTCCATCCAACTCTCCACAAGCTTCCCCTTTCTTCTTTGTCAAAAAGAAGGATGGAGGACTATGCCCCTGCCAAGATTACAGATATCTTAATGAACACACAATCAAAGATGTGTATTCTCTTCCCCTGATCTCAGATCTTATCGACAAACTTAAAGATGCCAAAGTCTTCACCAAATTTGATGTCCAATGGGGATACAATAATGTCCAAATCAAGGATGGACACCAATGGAAAGCAGCCCTCATCACTCACTGAGGACTCTTTGAACCAACAGTAATGTTCTTTGGGCAATCCAATTCCCCCCCACATTCCAATGTTTTATGAACAATTCCTTTTGAGATATGATTGCCAAAGGATGGCTGATCATTTATATGGATGATCTCCTTATCTTTTCCCCCAACCAAAAGATGCATATGGAATACACCAAGCACGTTCTCCAGTGAATGAAGGAACTTGACCTTCACCTCAAATTGGAAAAATGCAAATTCACCACCCCAGAAGTAGAATATTTGAGGATGATTGTCAAACCAGGAACCCTTGCAATGGACCCTGTCAAGTTAGACAGCATCCAGAAATGGCCTGTTCTGGCCAAAGTAAAAGATGTCCATTCCTTCTTAGGATTTGCAAACTTCTACAGACAATTCATCCCAAACTATTCAAACCTCACATGCCCCCTCCTCAACCTAACCCAAAAGAATCATGCATGGGATTGGTCCCCAGATTGCAACAATGCCTTCCAAAAGCTCAAAGCCAAATTCTTGGAACAACCAATCCTCCAATTCCCTGATCTCAGTAAACCTTTCACAATCACCACCAACTGTTACACTTGGCCTGGGTAGGAACAAGCATAGACCTAGCAGTAATCACCTAGGTCAAGGACAGGGGCTGGGGATAATGTACTGATGTAAGTCAGGGACTCTGGAGATGAAGGTCAAGAGTTCCAGTGGATGAAGGTTGGTGGTTATGTCAGATGACGTCAAGGATCTCCCAGAAGGATCACAGAGGTTCTGAGTAGCTAGAGACTAAGGATGATGAGGAGGAGGCACTAAGGCCAACTTAGGGATGAACTCAGAGGAGGACAAGGGATGTGAAGGCAAAAACCTAAGATAGGAATTGCTTAGAGTTTACTGTACAAGAACAGCCAGTATTTATACTAAGTAGTGCTAGTCATACTGAGTCACTATGAGTCGACAGATAGCCCTAGGGCTGCGTAAACTAAGTATAGAGCTATGTAGGTCTGTCCAAAGGTGCTGTGATCAGAGGCTATGAATGATGATGAGAAAATAAATAGTGCAGGCTATGCAAGTGGAAACGCATAGGAAATCTATTGGAGATCTCTAGGTGAAAATAGATAGTAAATGTAAATAGACACAGTAAAGTCTAGAACATGAAGGGATGTCAATGTTACTGTGTCACATAGTGAAGGAATCAAAAGAAGACTGAGACAAGTTGTTATGTAACAAAGGAAGAAAAGATAGGGGTGTATCACTGATCATAACATTACCCCCTTTGTATGGCAAAGCCACTGGATTTGCTTTAATTGAAAGTGACATCTTCATTGGTGATGACATCCTCATTTCCTCAAGTGTCCTGCCAGCTGTGGTAGTAGTCAGTGCAGCCCCAGTTGTGGCCATGGAGAGAACCGCATTTCTTGTAGCCCTGGTGATTGATGGTGGGGACATTGTCAGGATCAGTTCCCCAGTTGTTAGTACACTAGGGGCAGGGGTGATTGGGGCAAGAGCAATGGGTATGTCCTGGGGCCCATTGTTGGCAATGATTGCATCAATGTTGCCTGCAGTCAAGGGTGTGATGTCCACATTGATGGCAATGGTTGCATTGTGAGGGATTGGAGGGAGGGGGCATGGGTATCTCATCCCAATTGGTAGTGGCTCTTGTGTCCAAGAGAATGGTTCCCATGTTTGGGTGTGGGGTGGGAAGGTGGGTGGAGGTGTTGCACCTGGATAAGTCCATAAGTGTGGCCGCAGCTCATAGGCTGGCAGGGGTGTGGCGAGGGTGGAAGTCGGTGGCAATGGGAGGTGTGTTTACCTGGTTTTCAACAGGGGAGTCCTGTCAAAAAGGGTGGATGGGAATGAGGAAGTCAACTAGAGATGGGGGGGTGTGGGGAGTGAATGAAGGTCATCCATATAAGTACACCCATCATTCTTCAGTGATGAGGTTAAGGGTGATGGTAGTGATGACTTCAGTGATAGTGCCATATGGGAGGACATGTTTGATGAAATGTCCGAAGCCTAAATGGTAGAGGTTGTCCAGGGCCTTTTCTCTTAGTTGTCCCACTATGGTCCAGAGTGGGGCATCAGAGGATCGGTATGTGATGGAAAGATTTCAAATGAGGGAGGCTGTTTCATCAAAGGTGGTGATGGTGGCGATGACTTCCAGGGACATTTGGTAGGTGGGGTGTTGTTCCAAAGCAGAATGGGGAGCTTCCTGGGACAGGATGTGGGTAAAGAGGATGGGGCAATTAGGGCGATGGAGATGGTGGATGTGGACTGGAACAGAAGGGGGGAATGGGGGAATGGTAGGGAGCCCTGGAGGAGAGGCAGGAGTGGGAGAGGTGGGGGTGGGTTGTTGGATGACAGGACTGGTGGTAAGGTTGTTGAGGATGGTGTCAGGGATGTGAAGAGCGATTTGGAGGATTTGTTCCTCAATGGCAGTAGAGGCAGAGGGGGGTAGAACTGGGAATGCAGAGGGGGAGCTAATGAGGGGAGGTGTAGGGGAGCTTGAGGAGATGGAGATGGGGAAAGTGGCAGACATGGTGGCCATAGTTTGGAGGGGGTGGTGCAAGTGCATTTAGATGGTTTTGATGGTGATGCTTTGCAAGTGAGGTTTTTATAATTTTCAAGGATATCCTGTGTGTGTTTCAGATCCTTTTCTGGAAGCCATGAGTCATCTTCTGGTGGATAGCCTTTCCATCACACAAGGTACTGCCTCTGGGAATGGTTGCCACGGTGCTTGATGATTCATTCTAATTTGTATTCCTCTTCCCCTCTGATCAATTCTGGTGGAGGGGCAGGGAAGTTGGGGCCATGTATTTCATTCTCATGGTACCTTGAAATCAGTGAGGTGTGGAAGACATTGTGAATTTTCCAGGTGAGGGGAAGCCATAGTTGATATGTAACTGGGGAGAGGACTTTGGTGATGGTGAAAGGTCCTTCTCGTTTTGCTGAGAACTTAGGGGCAATGACATTTCACTTAAGGTTTTTGGTGTTTAACCAAACCTTATCTCCTTTAGTAAACAGAATGAATTTCCCATGGTACCTGGATTTCATAAGCTGGTGTGCGAGATCATGCACAGCTAGGGCTTTGTTGCGGGCAGCCAAGAGTTCCTTGAGATGTTGTTCTAAAGCTGGTAACCATGACTTGGAGATAACCATAGGGAGGGGGCAGGGTTCATAGCCCATCATGAGAAAGAATGGGGATTTTTGGGTGACAGAATGGGGGTGGTGGTTATGTGTGAATTCCACCATGGTGATATGTTCAGCCCAGATTGTTGGGTTGTTACCACAAAAGATCCGTAGGTATGTTTCCACTTCTTGGTTGACTTGTTCTGTTTCCCCATCAGTTTGTGGGTGGTAAGTGGTACTGAGGGAAAGATCGTAACCAAGGAGTTTTCCTAGTTCCTTGGCGAAGGCTGAAGCAAATTGTGGTCTGCAATCTGAGATAATTTTGTCATAAAGGCCAAACCATTTCCAGACTTTGTTGAGGAAGAGTGTGGCAATTCCCTCAGCTGTAGCAGTTTTCTTAGTTGGGCACAAAATTACCCCCTTTGTAAGTCTGTGGTCGACCATGACCAATAATGAGTCAAAGCCATTAGAAAGGGGAAGATCAGTGATTAGGTTGCAGGGGATTTGCTGGAAGGGGCAGGAGGATTTAGAGGGGATGGGGAGTGGAGGGGTGTATGTCAGCTTTAGCTTGTTGGCAGTGAATACATCCTTCAACATATTTGCAAATGAAGGTGGCCATGCCTGGCCACCAAAATTCTGATGCCACTAGTTGGTGAGTTTTGAGGTACCTGTTACACTTGGTCCAGGTAGGAACAAGCATAGACCTAGCAGTAGTCACCTAGATCAAGGACAGGGGTCAAGGGTAACGTACTGATGTAAGTTAGGGACTCCAGAGATGAAGATTAAGGGTTCTGGTGGATAAAGGTTTGAGGTTACATCAGATGACATCAAGAATCTCCAGAAGGATCATAGAGGTTCTGGTGGACAAGGACTAAGGACGACACTGAGGAGGCACTAAAGCCAAGCTTAGGGAAGACTCAGAGGAGGACAAGGGAGTGAAGGTGAAAACCTAAGGCAGGAATTGCTTAGAGCTACTGTACATGTGCAACCAGTATTTATACTAAGTAGTGCTAGTCATACTGAGTCACTACAAGTCAACAGATAGCCATAAGGCTGCAGAAACTAAGTATAGAGCTATGCAAGTCTGTGCAGAGGTGCTGCGATCAAAGGCTATGAATGATGATGGGAAAATAAAGAATAAATAGTGCGGGCTGCACAAATGGAAATGCATAGGAAGATGATCAGGGATCTCTAAGTAAAAATAGATAGTAGGTGTAAGTAGACATGGTAAAGTCTAGAACATGAATGGATATTAATGTTACTGTGTCACATAGCAAGAGAATCAAAAGAAGACTGAGACAGGTTATTATGTAATATGGAAAGAAAAGATAGGGGGGCATCACCAATCGTAACAGTACCTGGGGTGACCAGCTGCAGCGTGAGAGTGGTGCCTGGCCACAATGGATTGTTGTAATTCCAGATCATTTGGAATGTAGATGCATCCTTGATAAGTGAGTATCCCCACATCATATTTCCAATCAGAAAGGTGGGAATGAAGCTGGGTGGGGACCTTGCCATCTAGGGCTTGGAGGGAGTCCAGGACCAGGGGGTCATTGGTGGAGGAGGAGCAGAGTTTGTCAGTTAGAGCTGTGTCGATCATATTGACAAACAAAGAAGGGGGAAGAAGTGTTACATCATGATTGTCCTGTTTGTCATCAGGAACCAAATCGGGGTGGTGAGAGAGTGTGTCAAGCCTGGCCAAGTCTTTTCCTGCCACATGAATTAGCTGAAGGTCAAAGTTGGCAAGATCAAGGAGCCATCTCGCTTGTCTTTGATTTAGATTTTGCGGTTGTTTGAAATAAGTTAGATTCTTGTGGTCAATAAAGACTTGGATGGGGGTGGGGTGGCCTTGGAGGTAATGTTTCCACATTTTGAGGGCTTGAATGATGGCCAGGAGTTCTCAGTCATAGATATCATAGTTCTGCTCAGCAGGAGAGAAGGATTGGAAGAGGTATGAACAGGGCTTCCAATCCCTGTTTTCATCGGTTTGAAGGAGGATTCCTCTGGATGCAAATTTGGAAGTGTTGGTAGTGATTGTGAAAGGTTTGTTGAGGTCAGGGAAGTGGAGGATGGGTTTTTCTAGAAACTTGGTTTTGAGTTTTTGAAAGGTGGTGCTGCATTCTGGGGACCAATCCCAAGTGTGGTTTTTCTGGGTTAGGTCCAGGAGAGGATGTGTGAGGTTTGAGTAATTTGGAATGAATTGTCTATAGAAGTTTGCAAATCCTAAGAAGGAGCAGACATCTTTTACTTTGGTTGGAACAGGCCATTTCTGGATGTTATCCAATTTGATAGGGTCCATTGCAAGGGTTCCTGGTTTGACTATCATTCCTAAGTATTCAACTTCCAAGGTGGCAAATTTGCATTTTTCTAGTTTGAGATGGAGGTCAAGTTCCTTCATTCATTGAAGGACTCATTTGGTGTATTCCTCATGGGATTTTTGGTTGGAAGAGAAAATGAGGAGATCATCCATATAAATGATCAACCATACTTTGGCAATCATATCCCAGAAAGAGTCATTCATAAATTGTTGAAAGGTGGGAGGGGAGTTTGATTGTCCAAAGAACATTACAGTTGGTTCAAAAAGCCCTCAATGAGTGATGAAGGCTGCCTTCCATTGATGTCCATCTTTGATCCTGACATTGTTGTATCTCCATCAGATGTCAAATTTAGTAAAGAGTTTGGCATCTTTAAGTTTGTTGATGAGATTGGAGATCAGGGGAAGAGGGTATGCATCTTTGATAGTATGGTCATTGAGATATCTATAATCTTGACAGGGGTGTAGCCCTCCATCATTTTTTTTGATGAAGAAGAAAGGGGAGGCTTGCAGGGAGTTGGAGGGATGTATTTTGCCAGATTTGAGATTTTCGTCAATGAAATCATCCATGGCTTTTCATTCCTCAGGGGTAAGGGGGTAGATTTTTGAGACTTTGGGTATGAAAGTTTCATCCAAGTTTATCTCATGATCATAGGATCGAGATGGGGGAAGGCGATGGGCTGTATTTTCAGAGAATACTTCTTTGAATTCTTTGTATTCTGGGGGAAGGGTGATGGTACTTTTGGTGTCTTTTGCTTCAATAGCTAATTTGGTGGCAGTGGTGAAGGCTCAGACCTAACTTTCCCCAAATGGGTGTTGAAATCCGAACTGGGCAGCTCAGTGGGTGATTTGATTCATCAATGCTCATTTGCAAAAGTTGTTTGGTCCTTCCTGATCTGGATATCTGCAAAGTAAACTTTCCTTTTGGTCTAAGTTCAATGGGGTATGGTTCATGGGTTGGAGAGTGGTTTTTGGGACATAGAGTTCCTTGGTTTGATCTTGTTCTTCTGGAATAGTTACAGTTCCTTTAGTCCAATCAATTGTGAGGTTGGTTTCTTTCAGCCAGGGGTGTCCTAGGATGATATTTTCCCTTCCACAGTGCATTATGTGGAAGTGGATTCTTTGGATAATGTTATCAAGACGTATTGGAATGAAAGTGGTGAATTTGATGTCGCCATTTCAATTTTGGGTTTGATCAACATTTCTGACAGGGATGGGGGAAGGGAGTCTTTCTAGGGGGAGTTTCCATCTTTTGGTGAAGTGCCAATCAATGCAGGAGATAGTTGCACCAGAATCTACCAGTGCTCGGGTTCCAATGTCTTGAGATGCACTCAGGATTGAAATAGGAAGATAAATAGCATTTTGATCACTTTGAGAAGTAAGTACAGGAGTGCATCTAGTTGGGGAGCAGGCCCACATTGGGTTGGACCTCCTCTCTAAAACCTGAGACATGGTTGATTTCCATGTCATTATTGTTACATTCCTTGATTTCTTTGATGATGGCAGTGGTGGTAGTTTGGCAGACATTTCTGGAGGTGGGGCGACCAGGGAACTTGGTGCATTTAGTTGCATCATGTCTGGGTTGACAACATCAGAAGCACAACCCCTTTTTGAAGCATTGTTTATGTTCTTCAGGGGTTAATCTCCTGATTTGAATTGTGTCGACATCCATTGTGTTAGGGTCACATGTAGGTTGAGCATGGAAATGTGATTGGAACGAATGGTATGGGGTGTGAGAGGGGTTTCTGCTGGATCATGTGATGTTGTTGGCTTTCTGGAATTGCCTGAGGAAATGTACAGCCTTGTTATACCAGTCATCAATCTTGGTTGGTACTGTGTCCATGGACATGATAAGTTTCATGAGGTTTACCATTACTGTGGCAGCAAAATACCAAGTTAGGACATTTTCATCGGTGATTTCAGAAATTTGAATGTGATTTCTACATTCAGCGATATATTGGGTGAGATCGGCCATGGAGTTCCCTTTCATTCATAGGGAATTAAGGGCGGTGATGGATATGGCTTTACTGTCATGGTGGTAGAAGGTGCCTTGGAAGGCTCCCTTGAACTTGTCCCAGGTGATGGTTTCTTCATTGGCTAGGATTTTGATGTGATAGGTTGCTGCCCATGTGGCTGCTGATCCCTTGGTCATATAAGAGAGGGCATATGCCACTTTCTTGGTATTGTTGTTGTATATTTCTTCATTGACCAGGAAGTAGAATACAATGGAGGTGAACCAAGCTTTGGCTGTGGCATAGTTTCCATCAAAATGATCAGGGGGGGCAATGCAAAGTTCTACAGGTTTATGTGGGGGGGTGCTGTTTTGCTCATGCTGATGGATGGGACTGGGGATGATGGTTCTGTTGGAAGAAATGGGGGTAGGATCTGTGGGTGGGGGACTGGTGTGGGGATGACGGTAGACGGGATGGTTCCTCTGGTAAAATGAAGGTGTCATGTGAGAGTTAATGGAGACAGCAGTGTAGGTACCCTATTCAAGGATAACTGTGCAGAGAGTTCATGCAAGAGGTGGGTGTCTAGTGGATTCTCATGGGTGGGGATTTCAATGTCTTCATCCTCTACATCAGTAGGGACTGGGGTGGGATGGTGCAATGAATCTGAGTCTGAGGGGTAGGGTTCTTGAACACATTCCTGGTAGAAGCATGAATCTGGGGTATGGAGGTTGCCTGAAGGCCTGGGGTTTCTGGGGTACTGGTGTGAAATGGTGGGATCTACTAGATAGTAGTCCTATTGAAGAGAAGCAATTCCTTTTGTTACACTTGGCCCAGGTAGGAACAAGCATAGACCTAGTGGTAATTGCCTAGGTCAAGGACAGGGGCTGGGGATAACATACTGATGTAAGTCAGGGACTCTGAAGATGAAGGTCAAGGGTTCCAGTGGATGAAGGTTGGTGGTTACGTCAGATGACATCAAAGATCTCCCAGAAGGATTGCAGAGGTTCTGGGTAGCTAGAGACTAAGGATAATGAGGAGGAGGCACTAAGGCCAACTTAGGGATGAACTCAGAGGAGGACAAGGGATGTGAAGGCAAAAACCTAAGGTAGGAATTGCTTCAAGTTTACTGTACAAGAATGGCCAGTATTTATACTAAGTAGTGCTAGTCATACTGAGTCACTATGAGTTGATGGATAGTCCTAGGGCTGCATAAACTAAATATAGAGCTATGCAGGTCTGTGCAAAGGTGCTGTGATCAGAGGCTATGAATGATGATGAGAAAATAAATAGCACAGGCTATGCAAGTGGAAACGCATAGGAAATCTATTGGGGATCTCTAGGTGAAAATAGATAGTAAATGTAAATAGACATGGTAAAGTCTAGAACATGAAGGGATGTCAATGTTACCATGTCACATAGCGAAGGAATCAAAAGAAGACTGAGACAAGTTGTTATGTAACAAAGGAAGAAAAGATAGGGGTGTATCACTGATCATAACACCAACACTTCTAAGTACACCTCTGGAGGAATCCTTCTCCAAACTGACAAAAACAGGGACTGGAAACCCTGTTCTTACCTCTCCCAATCCTTTTCACCTGCCAAACTAAACTACAACATCTATGATTGAGAACTCCTGGCCATCATCCAAGCTCTCAAAATGTGGAAACATTACCTCTGAGGCCACCCCACCCCCATCCAAGTCTTTACTGACCACAAGAATTTAACCTACTTCAAGCAACTTCAAAATCTTAACTGAAGACAAGCAAGATGGCTCCTCGATCTTGCCAACTTTGACCTTTGGTTGATTCATGTAGCCAGAAAAGACTTGGCAGGACCTGATGCCCTATCCCATCACCCTGATCTAGTCCCTGATGATGAACAAGACAATCATGATGTAACACTTCTTCCTCCTTCCTTATTTGTCAACATGATCAACACTGCCCTAATGGACAAACTCCATTCCTCCTCTACTACCAATCACCTTGTCCTTGACTCTCTCCAAGCATTGGACAGAGAAGTCCCAACCCAACTCTGTTCCTGCCTCTCTGACTGGAAATTTGATGCCAGTATCCTCACCTATCAAAACCAGGTCTATGCTCCAAATGACCTTAAACTCTGCCACTCTGTCATAGCCAGGCACCATTCCCATGCCTTGGCTGGCCATCCTGGCTACCTCAAAACACACCAACTAGTGACATCTGAATTTTGGTGCCCAGGTATGGCTACCTTCATTAGAAAGTACATTGAAGGGTGCATTCACTGCCAATGCACCAAGCCAGATACACACCCCTCCACACCTCCTCCACTCCCTATCCCTTCCAAGTCATCATACCTATTCCAACAAATCTCCTGCAATCTAATCACCAACCTTCCCCTTTCAGACGGCTTTGACTCATTATTGGTTGTGGTTGACCATGGATTTACAAAGGGGGTAATTTTATGTCCAACTAAGAAAACTGCTACAGCTGAGGGAATTGCCACCCTCTTTCTCAAAAGTCTGGAAACAGTTTGGCCTATATGACAAAATTATCTCAGATTGTGGACTGCAATTTGCCTCAGCCTTCACTAAGGAACTAGGAAAACTCCTTGGATACGATCTTTCCCTCAGCACTGCCTATCACCCACAGACCGATGGGGAAATGGAATGAGTCAACCAGGAAGTTGAAACATACCTATGGATCTTCTGCAGTAACAACCCAACAATCTGGGCTGAACATATCACCATGGCAGAATTTGCACACAACCACTGCCCCCACTCTGTCACCCAAAAATCCCCATTCTTTCTCATGATGGGCTATGAACCCCACCTCCTCCCCATGGTTATCTCCAAGTCACAGTTACCAGCATTAGAACAATGCCTCAAGGAACTCTTGGCTGCCCACAATGGAGCCCTGGCTGTGCATGATCTCGCATACCAGCTTATGAAATCAAGGTACCATGGGAAATTCACCCCATTCACTAAAGGAGATAAAGTTTGGTTAAATGCCAAAAACCTTCAATGAAACATCATTGCCCCTAAATTCTCAGCCAAATGAGAAGGTCCCTTTACCATCACCAAAGTCCTCTCCCCAGTCACTTACCAACTATGGCTCCCTCTTACTTGGAAAATCCATAACATCTTCAATGCCTCACTGCTTTCACAATACCATGAGAACAAAATACATGGCCCTAATTTTCCAGCCCCTCCACCAGATCTAATTGGAGGAGAAGAGGAATATGAAATAGAACAAATTATCAAGCACCATGGCAACCATTCCCAGAGGCAGTATCTTGTCAGATGGAAAGGCTATCCACCAGAAAATGACTTGTGGCTCCCAGAATGGGAGTTGAAACATGCACAGGATCTCCTCCACAATTATAAAAACCTCATCTCCAAAGCATATCCCTCATCACTCAAATCATTCAAACACACTTGCATCCCAACCTCCAAACCATAAAAACACAATGTCTGCCACTTCCCCTATCTCTGTTTCATCTGGCTCCTCCCCCCCCCCCCCCCTCCCTTGTTAGCTCCCTGTCCACTTCTCCTATTATGCCCCCCTCTGCTTCAACCTTTATCAAAGAACAAATCCTTCAAATCACCCTTTGTATCCCAGATACCATACTCAATGACCCTCCTACTTCCCCAGTCATCGAACCCCCCACCCCCACCCCATCCACCCCTGCCTCACCCCCAGGTCTCCCTACCCTTCCCCCATTCCCACCTTCAGTTCCAGTCCATGTCCACCACCTCTGTTGTACCAACAGCCACATCCTCTTCACTCATGTCCTTTCCCAGGAAGTCCCCAGATCTGCCCTGGAACAACACCAGGCCTATATTATGTCCCCAGAAATAATCTCCACCATTACAGTCTTCAACAAAACTTTCTCCCTCATTCAGAACTTAGCCATCACCTACCAATCCACCAATGCTCCCCTTTGGACTATTGTAGGACAACTATGAGAAAAGGTACTAGATAATCTCTACCATTTGGGATTCAGTCATATGATCAAACATATCTTGCCATATGGCACTATCACCGAAACTATCACCACTATTGCTCTCAACCTCATCACAGAAGATCAACAAGCCTACCTCTATGGCTGCCCTGCCTTTATCCTGCATATCCCTCCCTCTCTTGCCAACTATCTAATCCCTACCCCTCCATTTTGTCATCACACCCCCTCTACCAATCAGGAGAATACTCCACCTGTCACCACCAATTTCCAACCCACTCACACCCCCACCTCCTTATGAGCTGTGGCCACGCTCATGGACTTATCCAGGCACCACTCCTCCATAACCCACTCTCATCACATCCAATCCCCCACTGTGCACCCCAATACCAGATATGTCCTGTCTGACTCCAGGGCAACTACCAACTGGGATGAAATACCCATGCCCCCTCCCACTACCACCAACAACTCCTGTTGCAACCAATGCCATCATCTCAGCCACCAAACCCTTGAATGTAGACATCATCACTGTGACCACTGTAAACATCATGCCCCTGAACACCCTTGCTGCTCTTGTCCCTGCCGCCCTTGTCCACAATGCACTAACTCATGGGGAACCAACCCCAATAATATCCCCACCATTAACCATTGTGGTTGCGAAAAATGTGGATCCTTTCATGGCCACAACCTTGACTGTACTGAGTACTATACTGGCTGGCAGGACAATGGATGGGGCAAGTGTTACAATTGGTGGTAACCCCCTATCTTTTCTTTCTTTGTTATATAACAATCTTTCTCAGTCCTCTTTTGATTCTATTGCTATGCGACACAGTAACATTGACCTCCCTTCACATTCTAGACTTTACCATGGCTATTCTCACTTACTATCTATTTTTACATAGAAATCTCTGATCTCATTCCTATGTGTTTCCACTTGTGCAGCCTGTGCTATTTATGTCTCTTATTTTCTCATCATCACACATAGCCTCTGATCACAGCACCTCTGCACAGTTTTGCATAGCACTATACTTAGTATTCCACAGCCTCATGGCTGTCCAATGACTCCAGGTGACTCAGTATGACTAGCACCTTATAGTATAAATACTGGCCACACATGTACAGTAAACTCTAAGCAATTCCTACCTTAGGTTTTCACCTTCACCTCTAGTCCTCCTTTGAGCCAGTCCCTAAGCTTGGCCTTAGTGCCTCCTCATCATCATCCCCTACCACCCAGAACCTCTGCAATCCTTCTGGGAGATCATTGATGTCATCTGACGTAATACCACACCTTCATCCACTGGAACCCTTAGTCTTCATCTCTGGAGTCCCTGACTTACATCAGTACATTATCCCAACCCCTGTCCTTGACCTAGGTGATTATCGTTAGGTCTACATTTGTTCCTACCCAGGGCAAGTGTAACAAATGGAATTGCTTTCTTCTCGATAGGACTACTATCTAGTAGATCCCACCATTTCACACCAGCGCCCCAGAAACCCTAGGCCTTCAGGCAACCTTCATACCCCAGATTCAAGCTTCTACCAGGAATGCATTCAAGAAAACCAACCCTCAGACTCTGACTCCTTGCACCATACCACCCCAGCACCCACAGATGTAGAAGACAAAAATCTCTACATCCCAGCCTACAAGAAACCCATCAACACCCACCTATCCCATGAACTCTCTGCCCAGCTATCCTTAACTAGGATATCCACATCCCCCTTCCTGTTAACACTTACTTGCCACCTCCACTTCACCAGAGGAACTGTCCCATCCACAGTTGTCCTCACCCTAGTTCCCCACCCACAGATTCTACCCCCATTTCTCCTCATGGAACCATCATCCCCTGTCCCCTCAATTAGCATGAGTGACCAAATACCCCCCCCCCTCCCCCACAAACCTGTAGAACTCTGCATCACCCCTCCTGATCATTTTGATGGAAGCTATGCCACAGCCAAAGCTTGGTTCACCTCTGTAGTATTCTACTTCATGGTCAACAAAGAAATATACAACAACAATACCAAGTGTTGTGAGTATGCATGTTACATACACAGGAAGGTCTCTCACATACCTGAGTTAGTTGGGTTGAGAAACTTACAATGGGTGATGGTGGTATCAAGTAAAGAATTGATTAGAACTCAGCTCTGCTGAGTTGCAATGTAAATACATAAAGTGTGTGAACTAATTACTATGTATGGAACACAGAGTCCATTCAACACCAAGAAAGTGGCATACACTCTCTCTTATATGACCAAGGGATCTGCCACCACATGGGCAGCAACCTACTGTATCAAAACCTAGCAAATGAAGAAATGATCACCTGGGACAAGTTCAAGGAAGCCTTCCAAAGCACCTTCTACCATCACAACAGCAAAGCCATATCCATCACAGCCCTTAATTCATTACAAATGAAAGGAAACTCCATGGCTGATCTCACCCAATACATTGCTGAATTCAGGAACCACATACAAATCTCTGAAATCTCTGATGAAAATGTCCTAATTGGGTATTTCACTACCAGAGTTATGGTAAACCTCATGAAATGCATCATGTCCATGGACACTATACTGACCAAGATCGATGACTGGTACAACAAGGCTGTACACTTCCTCAGCCAATTCCAGAAAGCCAACAACATTGCATGCTCGAGTAGAAACCCCTTCCACACCCCACACCATTCCTTCCAATCACACTCCCACACTCGACCCACACATAACCCTAATGCAATGAATGTTGATGCTATCCAAATTGGGAGATTAACCCTGGAAGAACATAAACAATGCTTCAAAAAGGGGCTATGCCTCTGATGTCACCAACTGGGACATAATGCAAATAAATGCACCAAGTTTCCTAGTCACCCCACCCCCAGAAATGTCCATCAAACCACCACTACCATAGAAGAAATCAAAGAATGTGACAATAACAACATGGAAGTCAACTGTGTCTTAGGTTTTTAGAGAGGAGGTCCAACCTAATGTGGGCCCCCTCCCCAACTAGATGTGCTCCTGTACTTCTCAAAGTGATTGAAATGCTATTTATCTTCCCATCTTGATCCTGAGTGCATTTCAAGATGTTGGAACCCAAGCACTGGTAGATTCTGGTGCAACCATCTCCTGTATTGATTGGCATTTTGCCAAACAATGGAAACTTCCCCTCAAAAAACTCCCTACCCCCATCCCTGTCAGGAATGTTGACCAAACCCAAAACCAGAATGGCAACATCAAATTCACTATCTATATCCCAATATGCCTAGATAATGTGGTCCAAAGAATCCACTTCCATGTAATGCACTGTGGAAGGGAAAATATCATCTTAGGACACCCCTGGTTGAAAGAAACCAATCCCATAATCAACTGGACCAAAGGAACTGTGTTGATCCCAGAGGAACAGGATCAGACCAAGGAACTTTATACCCTCAAGACTACCCTCCAACTCATGAACCATACCCCATTAAACTTAGACTGGAAAGAAAGCCTCCTTTGTAGGTACCTGGATCAAGAAGGCCCAAATGATTTCTGTGAACATGCTATGATGAATTGGATCACCCACTGTGCTGCTCGATTTGGATTCCAACACCCTTTTGGGGAAAGCTATGTCCAGGCCTTCACCACCACAACAAAATTAGCCATAGAAGCGAAAGATACAAAAGACACAACCACCCTCCCCATGGAATACAAAGAATTTGAGGAGGTATTCTCTGAAAATGTCACTCACCATCTCCCTCCTTCCCGATCCTATGACCACAAGATAAATCTAGATGAAACCTTTGTACCCAAGGTTTCCAAGATCTACCTGCTCACCCCTGAGGAACACAAAGCAGTGGATAATTTCATTGACGAAAATCTCAAATCAGGGAAAATACAACCATCCAATTCTCCACAAGCATCACCTTTCTTCTTTGTTAAGAAGAAGGATGGAGGATTACATCCCTGTCAAGATTACCAATACCTCAATGAACATACCATCAAAGACACCTACCCCCTTCCTCTGATTTCCAATCTTATTGACAAACTCAAGGATGCCAAGGTCTTCATGAAATTTGACATCTGATGGGGATATAACAATGTTCAGATCAAAGATGGACATCAATGGAAAGCTGCATTCATTACCCATCAAGGACTTTTCAAGCCAACAGTCATGTTCTTCAGTCAATCTAACTCCCCCCCCACTTTCCAACGATTTATGAATGATTCCTTTCAGGATATGATCACTGAAGGATGGCTAATCATTTACATGGATGACCTTCTTATCTTCTCTCCTGACCAAAAGACACATATGGAATACACCAAACATGTTCTCCAGCAAATGAAGGAACTTGACCTTCACCTCAAACTGGAAAAATGCAAATTTGCCACTCCTGAAGTAGAGTGTTTGGGAATGATAGTCAAACCCAGAACCCTTGCAATGGATCCTGTTAAATTGGACAGCATCCAAAAATGGCCTATCCCAGCCAAAGTAAAAGATGTCCACTCCTTCCTTGGATTTGTGAATTTCTATAGGTGATTCATCCCAAATTACTCAAATCTTGCATGACCCCTTCTAGATCTCACTCAAAAAAACCACACATGGGACTGGTCCCCAGATTGTAATAATGCATTCCAGAAACTCAAGGCCAAATTCCTGGAACAACCTATCCTCAGATTCCCCAACCTCAGTAAACCCTTTGCCATCGCCACTGATGCCTTCAAATATACCTCTGGAGGAATTCTCCTTCAAACTGACAAAAATGGGGATTGGAAACCCAGTTCCTACCTCTCCCAATCTTTCTCACCGGCTGAACGAAACTATGATATCTATGACTGAGAACTCCTAGCTATAATCCAAGCCCTCAAAATGTGGAAACACTATCTTCAAGGTCACCCTACCCCCATCCAAGTCTTTACTAATCACAAAAATCTAACATACTTTAAACAACCACAAAACCTTAATCAGAGACAGGCAAGATGGCTCCTGTTACACTTGGTCCAGGTAGGAACAAGCATAGACCTAACAATAATCACCTAGGTCAAGGACAGGGGCTGGGGATAACGTACTGACATAAGTCAGGGACTCCAGAGATGAAAGTCAAGGGTTCCAGTAGACAAGGATTCATGGTTATGTCAGATGACATCAATGATCTCCCAGAAGGATTGCAGAGGTTCTGGGTGGCTAAGGGTGGAGGACAATGATGAGGAGGCACTAAGGCCAAACTTAGGAACTGGCTCAGAGGAGGACTAGAGAGTGAAGGTGAAAACCTAAGGTAGGAATTGCTTAGTGTTTACTGTACATGTGCAACCAGTATTTATACTAAGTAGTGCTAGTCATACTGAGTCACTGTGAGTTGACAGATAGCCATAGGGCTGCATAAACTAAGTATAGAGCTATGCAAGTCTATGCAAAGGAACTGTGATCAGAGGCTATGGGTGATGATCAGAAAATAAAGAGAATAAATAGTGCAGGCTGCACAGATGGAAACACATAGGAAATCTATCAAGGATCTCTAAGTAAAAATAGATTGTAAGTGTAAATAGACACAGTAAAGTCTAGAACATGAAGGGATGTCAATGTTACTGTGTTGCATAGCAAAGGAATCAAAAGAAAACTGAGACAAGTTAATATGTAACAAAGGAAGAAAAGATAGGGGTGTATCATCAATCATAACAGCTCCTAGATCTTGCCAACTTCAATCTTTAGTTGATCCATGTAGCCAGAAAAGACTGGGCAGGACCTGATGCCTTATCTTGACATCCCGATCTAGTACCTGATGATGAACAAGACAATCAGGATGTAACACTTCTTCCCCCTTCCTTATTCATCAATATGATCAATATGGCCTTAATGGATAAACTCCACTCCTCCTCCACCACCAACCCCCTTGTCCTCAATTCCCTCCAAGCCCTAGATGGCAAGGTCCCTTCCCAACTCCATTCCCACCTTTCCAACTGGAAATATGATGCTGGTATCCTCACTTACCAAAATCAAGTATATGTTCCAAACAACCTCAAACTCTGTTGATCCATCATTGCCAAGCACCATTCCCACACATCAGCTGGCCATCCTGGCTACCTTAAGACATGTCAACTTGTAGCATCCAAATTCTGGTGGCCAGGAATGGCTACTTTCATTAGGAAATATGTTGAAGGATACATTCACTGCCAACATGCTAAGGCAGACACACATCCCTCCACACCCCCCCTGCTCCCCATCCCCTCCAAATCATCACACCCATTCCAGCAGATCTCCTGCGATCTCATAACTGACCTCCCCCTTTCAGATGGCTTCGATTCTTTATTGGTCATGGTCAACCATGGGCTTACAAAGGGGGTGATTTTATGTCCAACTAAGAAAACTGCCACAGCTGAGGGAATTGCTACCCTCTTTCTCAACAAAGTCTGGAAATGGTTTGGCCTCTATGACAAAATTATCTCAGATTGCAGACCACAATTTGCTTCAGCCTTCACT
>JBBPLE010000170.1:20343-58081 GCA_038089675.1 Boletales sp. KT-2023b
ATGTCCAACTAAGAAAACTGCCACAGCTGAGGGAATTGCTACCCTCTTTCTCAACAAAGTCTGGAAATGGTTTGGCCTCTATGACAAAATTATCTCAGATTGCAGACCACAATTTGCTTCAGCCTTCACTAAAGAACTAGGAAAACTCCTTGGTTATGATCTTTCCCTCAGCACTGCTTACCATCTGCAAACAGATGGGGAAACAGAACAAGTCAACCAAGAAGTGGAAATGTACCTATGGATCTTTTGTGGTAACAACCCAACAATCTGGGCTGAACATATCACCATGGCAGAATTCGCACACAACCACTGCCCCCATTCTGTCACCCAGAAATCCCCATTCTTCCTCATGATGGGCTATGAACCCCACCCCCTCCCCACAGTTATCTCTGAATCACAGTTACCAGCACTGGAACAATGCCTCAAGGAACTCTTGGCCACCCACAATGAAGCCCTGGCTGCTCATGATCTTGCACACCAGCTTATGAAATCCAGGTATCATGGGAAATTCACACCATTCACTAGAGGAGATAAAGTTTGGTTAAATGCCAAAAACCTTAAGCAAAACATCATCGCCCCTAAATTCTCAGCCAAACAAGAAGGCCCCTTCACCATCACCAAAGTCCTCTCCCTGGTCACCTACCAACTACAACTCCCTCACACTTGGAAAATTCACGACATCTTCCACACATCACTGCTCTCACAGTACCATGAGAATGAAATACACGGCCCTAACTTCCCAACCCCTCCACCAGATCTGGTTGGAGAAGAAGAGGAATATGAAATAGAACAAATTATCAAGCACTGTGGCAACCATTCCCAGAGGCAGTACCTTGTCAGATGGAAAGGCTATCCACCAGAAGATGACTCATGGCTCCCAGAACAGGAGTTGAAACATGCACAGGATCTCCTTCATGATTATAAAAGACTCACCTCCAAGACCTCATCCTCAAAAACCAAACCATCCAAACACACTCATACCACCATCCCCAAGCCATAACCACCATGTCTGCCACCTCTCCCATCTCTGTCTCATCTGGATCCTCTACCCCTCCCCCAGTTTGTTCTCCCTCCACTTCTCCTGTCTTACCTCCTTCTGCCTCCACTTACATTGAGAAACAAATCCTCCAAATTGCCCTTTGTATCCCTGATACTGTACTCAACGACCTTCCTACATCCCCAGTCATTGAACCCCCCACCCCTGCTCCATCCACCCCTGCCTCACCCCCAGGTCTCCCTACCCTTCCCCCATTCCCACCATCAGTTCCAGTCCACATCCATCACCTCCAATGCACCAACCACCACATCCTCTTCACCCATGTCCTCTCCCAGGAAGCCCCTAGATTCACCCTGGAACAACACCAGGCCTATGTCATGTCCCCAGAAATAATCTCTGCTGTCACTGTCTTTGATGAAACCTTCTCCTTCATCCAGAACTTAGCCATCACCTACTGATCCACTGATGCTTCCCTATGAACTATAGTAGGACAATTACAAGAAAAGGCCTTGGATAACCTCTACCATTTAGGATTCAGTCATATGATTGAACACATCCTGCCATATGGCACTATCGCTGAAACCATCACCACCATTGCCCTTAACCTCATTGCCAAAGATCAACAGGCTTACCTATATGACCACCCTGCCTTTATCCTGCAAATTCCCCCCTCTCTTGTCAACTACCTGATTCCTACCCCTCCATTTTGTCACAACACCCCCCCTACTGAGCAGGAGAATATTCCACCTGTCACTGCCAACTTCCAACCCCGCCACACCCCTGCCTCCTTACAAGCTGCAGCCATGCTCTTGGACTTATCCCAGCATCACTCCTCTGCAACCCACTCCCATTGCATTCAATCCCCCACCCCACACCCTAATACCAGATATATCTTATCTGACTCCAGAGCCACCACCAACTGGGATGAAATACCTGTGCCCCCTCCTGCCAACACCTCTCATTGCAACCAGTGTCAATGCATCAGTCACAAAACCCTTGATTGCAGACACCATTGTTGTGACCATTGCAAATGATGTGCCCCAGGACACCCTCGCTGCTCTTGCCCTCACCATCCCTGTCCTCAATGCACCAACTCATGGGGAGCTGACCCTGATAATATCCCCACCATCAACCACTGCAGATGTGAAAAATGCAGAGCCCCCCATGGTCATAATCTCAACTGTAGCAACTACTACACTGGCTGGCAGGACAATGGTTCGGGAGAGGAGGAAGTCACCAACAAGGAAATCACATTTGACTAAAGCAAATCAAATGGCTTTGCCATACGAAGGGGGTAATGTTACAATCAGTGGTAACCCCCTATCTTTTCTTTCTTTGTTACATAACAATCTTTCTCAATCCTCTTTTGATTCTATCACTATGCAACACGGTAACATTGACCTCCCTTCACATTCTAGACTTTACTGTGTCTATTCTCACTTACTATCTATTTTTACATACTGTAGAAATCTCTGATCTCATTCCTATGCATTTCCACTTGCACAGCCTGTGCTATTTATTTCTCTTATTTTCTCATCATCACACATAGCCTCTGATCACAGCACCTCTGCACAGTTTTGCATAGCACTATACTTAGTATTCTGCAGCCTCATGGCTGTCTGATGACTCCAAGTGACTCAGTATGACTAGCACCTTATAGTATAAATACTGGCCATGCATGTACAGTAAACTCTAAGCAATTCCTACCTTAGGTTTTCACCTTCACCTCTAGTCCTCCTCTGAGCCAGTCCCTAAGCTTGGCCTTAGTGCCTCCTCATCATCATCCCCTACCACCCAGAACCTCTGCAATCCTTCTGGGAGACCTTTGACATCATCTGACATAATAACACACCTTTGTCCACCAGAACCCTTAGTCTTCATCTCCAGAGTCCCTGACTTATGTCAGTATGTTATCCCAACCTCTGTCCTAGACCTAGGTGATTATCATTAGGTCTACATTTGTTCCTACCCAGGGCAAGTGTAACAGCAAGGAAGAAGTCACCAATGAAGATGTCACCTTCGACTAAAGCAAATCCAGTGGCTTTGCCATACAAAGGGGGTAATGTTATGATCAGCAATACCCCCCTATCTTTTCTTTCTTTGTTACATAATAATCTCTCTCAGTCTTCTTTCGATTCTATTGCTATGTAACATGGTAACATTGATCTCCCTTCATGTTCTAGACTTTACCATGTCTAATTATGCTTATTATCTATTTTTACATAGAGATCTCTGATCCCATTCCTATGCATTTCCACTCATGCAGCCCACACTATTTATGTCTCTTATTTTCCCATCATCACCCATAGCCTCTGATCACAGCACCTCTGCACAGTCTTGCATAGCACTATACTTAGTTTCTGCAGCCTCATGGCTGTCCAATGACTCCTGGTGACTTGGTATGACTGGCACCTTCTTAGTATAAATACTGGTTGTTCATGTACAGTAACTCTAAGCAATTCCTACCTTAGGTTTTCGCCTTCACCCTCAGTCCTCCTCTCAGTCATCCCTAAGTTTGGCCTTAGTGCCTCCTCTTCATCATCCTTTGTCCTTAGCCACCCAGAACCTCTGTGATCCTTTTGGGAGATCCTTGACATCATCTGACATAAGAACAACCTTTGTCCACCAGAACCCTTAATCTTCATTTCTGGAGTCCCTGACTTATGTCAGTATGTTACCCTCAGCCCCTGTCCTTGACCTAGGTGAATATTGTTAGGTCTACGCTTGTTCCTACCTGGGGCAAGTGTAACACCAGGTGGCATGTAAGATAGTATACTGGGTGACAACTCAGAGTGAAGGAAAGTCATGTCATGTGGAGTGGGAAGTTCAGGAAGGTACAAGGAGCTACTGGGTAGCTCTGGGAAATATGTAGTGGATGGGTGTGGTGGTGCACAAGTAATGCTGGCAGCCATGGCCAGTGGGATGACTACAGGGCAGATTTTTCATGGGAAGGCCAGCCCATGTTTGTGACCCAATGCCTTGCTTTGATTGCAGTATTATTAAATGAATGTGGTATGGCTAGCATACTTACAGCCCTCACTTGTTCAACCAGGCAAGACAATTGTGGAGTACTTCACTGAAAGATTTGTGTTGGAGTCCATCTAAAATTCTGTTCCAGTAGTTGTCAAAATGTTTGGCATAGTTTTTGGTGGAAAACTTTAGTGTATTTCCTTGGTTTGAGCACTGACCTTCTGACACATGGTGAAAGCCACATAAGAGCTGATCACAGAAAAATTAGCACACAAATTTTATACAAAAAACACATACTGCAATGGCTGAAAATGCCAGCATACACACTGGTGTTGTCTGGTAGCTACTATGAAATGTATTGATCAGAGAGATATCACACATATACCAACAGTCAATATGGAACTTTTCTAAAATTGGGTGTCCAAAAAGTCATTCAACTGTGCCCTGCACAACATGTTACACCAGATTAGAAACATTCAGGAATTGACTCACTGTTTCATCCTACTTGTGGAGGAAAAACTCCAATGGAATGGAAGCATTGGTGATCTGTGCAACCCACTCTTTGAGTTGCATCCAGATAGTGTCTGGTGGCTGATCAGATGTGGGTGGATATAAATCTTGTAGATATTTGTTGGCAAAGCTTTCAGTGAATGCTGCTAACTTTGATCAAAATGATAACAGCATTTGAACAATTTTCCTCTCAAGATGGGGTTCTGCAGGTAACTGATCTGGGAACAATGGTTATTGGATGTAGACATGTCAAACATATGTATAATTGTACATGGACATATCATGGTTGAGGGTGATGTATGCTAAGTTCAAGCTCTCTGTAATTTTATCTTTCCATAGCTTACAAGCATCAGTATGTGGGTGGTGCATGCTGACATGCTGCCAGCCACTGTTGATTACCATCTCATTGATCAGTGTGATACCAGCATACTTGATGACCTGCTAGACCCTATTGTCTCATTGGCCACCTCAAGAGCCATGCCTAATTCCAGCATCAAATCCTGCATTGAACAAGAGTTGACTGGTTGAGTAGAAGGACATTGAGGCTGAGGATGTTGCCAATGACACAGATGAGTATGTTTGGGCAAAAGCATGAAGGTGTTGTCAAGAAGGCAAGTTGGATGCACCATCTTGTCACTGATGTCCTTCCAGGACATCTGTTTGACTGCCAGTTAACTACTTTGCTCATCAGTGTCTGATCACAAGGGATTGATAATCAAAATGATGAGTATTGTACTTCAATCATTTCTCTGGCAGCTTGAAGCCATTCATCAACTGAGACAGATGGCTTATTTGTCTCAGAAGGAATGTTATGGATAGAACCAGGTAGAAGAGAGGTGGTTGGGTGGGATGTGGGATGTGGTTCAGGCAGGGTGGCAGGTGTCAGATTCATGCTGGGATATGGGTTTCTGATGAATGGGGAAATTGGAGTGGTAGGGAAGGCAGCAGGGAGGGAGGAGCCTCAGCCATGCATGCACCCTTGGGCTGAAGTCCTACCACCTAAAAATAAGTTTATCACTCAATGTTGTAGTGAGCAGTGAGTTGGCAACTTACAAGGCATGGGGGATTGAGGAATGGATGCAAGAGAATTATCTTAAATGGACTCCTCATAGCTTGCTGATTTTCACCTCTGAATGAGTCACCTTACTGGCTTGAGGCTTGCAGGACACCTTTAATTCAGAGCTTCTTTGCACCTGCTGGGCTATGCAGAATTGTGATTGATGGTACTATAAACCACTCCATCAGCCAATATGTAAGTAAAAAAAAGGGTACTCACTATACTGGCAGCATGTTGCCATGGTTCTAGTCAGCTATCATGATAGATTGAGAAATAAATTGTTGCTGGATGAGGTAGGATTACTTGTACTTGGGTGCAGGTAGTACAATGCTTGGGCATAACCCCAGACAGTTGAGTCACCACAGATGTTTGCAGAACCACTCTCACACTGCTTCATCAATAAACCTAATGCAACATCATAATATGTACATGACTAGCATTACTACATACAAAGTAGTCCATATGAAGAGTCCATAGTTAATCTGAAACATCCAAACATGGAGTAGAGGGGCACCCATTGGAAGGGGATGCATCATGATCACTACCAGAAGGCTCTCTCCCACTCAATCTGAGCATCAAACCTTCTGGCTCATGTAGTCCCACCCCATCATGGTCAAGAATGTGTTCAATCTCACTAATCTGCCAATCTGTCTGCTTCAACCAAACCTCTACTTGGTTGCATTTGTCTGTAGTTATGGCATGCATGATCTTGAGTTCCTTGAGGTGCAAGCAATGATACCATAGGGATGCCACAAAAGCATCACAGGATGCATGTGCAAGTTGCAATATGTGGAAAGCATAGAGATCTTCTGCCTCTTTAGATAGTTTCACCGATTCCTACATGTACATAATGGTCAGCAAACACTCCAGGAATCAACAAAGATATCTAACTGTGGTAAACAACTTCTTAACTTTTTACAAGGTGAAGACATATCTAGATCATCTGAAGGCAGCCCTAACTCAAGATGGGTACACTTTCCAATGGGCTCAGAGGGAAAGGACATTGGTGGAGAGGATGTGGGGGGGTAGGATTTTGCACCCTTTTGGTTTGAGAATAGCATGCTCAGAGCATTCAATGATGTTGGGGACATCAGATGACTCAGGATCTTGGCTGGGTTTAGATCTTCTGATAATGCTGGGGATGTCAGAAGATTTGGAATCTTGACTGGGCTTGACAATGGTGATTGCATTGGCTGCTTGAGAGTGTCAACTGTGGGAGTCAACCGTGAGACTGAACATCATGATATGCCACTTCTTAAAATGCAGACCATGAGATACCAACTGTCTTAGCACTCAGCACTCAGTGCTCTCAGCCATGGGTACTCCAATTGCAGGTCAGCAACTTTGTCCTGCTGCAAGCCTGAGG
Organism: Boletales sp. KT-2023b; assembly: GCA_038089675.1. Taxonomy (NCBI): domain Eukaryota; kingdom Fungi; phylum Basidiomycota; class Agaricomycetes; order Boletales; species Boletales sp. KT-2023b. The sequence continues at coordinate 27,244 of JBBPLE010000170.1, forward strand.
GGATGGCTTCACCTGAGGCCCCAATATTCCTTCAATGCCCCAATTGTTCAACTAATTTTCTCAGTGGAGATGCCATGATACAGCACCTGTCAATGAAATGCCCTTGTGGAATGTCAGTTGACTGGGATCTGCACAATACTGAGGAGTTGCATTTTAGAGAAGGAGATGATTATGATGATCCATCTTTCATGCAAGACAGTAAGCTGTATTCCACATTCTGTTGTGATTTTATTTCACCACTCCACAGATGAATTTGATGACGATCTTCCCAACTCCCAGGAACATGCACATGTAGTGGAGGAATGGGACCCTGACACTTCATCTTCCAATTCTGTTCTGTCAGTCCTATCCCATTGTCACTGAGTTTATCATTCAAATAGGTTCCAAACCCTCCCTGGAGGTAGGAACCCCCTCCAGCACATGGACAAAGATGGGTTCATGGAAATCTGTAACTCAGAAAACCTTTTTTTTTTCTTTTTGCATCTAAAAGCAAATGGGAAGTCACTGACTGGCTCTCATCTGGATCCCTATCTCAGAAGGAGATTGATGCATACTTGCATCTGGAACACATATGTATATTTACATATTGGCAAGATTGGTCTGATGCTGACAGGCTTACAGAATAAAACAAATCCATTGTCATTTCAGACAGCAAAAGACTTATGCAGACAGATCAAGTCCTTGCTGGATGTGCCATGCTGGCATTTCCAGGAGATCAAGGTGGGGCAATATCAGACAAAGGAACTGATGAAATCTACATAAATTAGTTAATGTAACTACTAAAACTACATAATTAATTAACCAAAGTATAGTATAAACTAATGGTTTGTTAACTACTAATGATCACTACTGATCACATGACTACTGATCACATTACTGATTACATTACTACTGATCACACTTACAAATCATATAGACTTATACTTACTGTGGATTGCACAATTTGCATGAACATCTCTGGTGGCCAAGCATGGTCAGCGACGTCCAGAAGTTCTGTGAATCATGCCGTACCTGCCAAAGGAGCAAGCCGACAAACCAAAGGCTGTACGCAGCTGTGGGAATTGATCGGAATCGATAGTACTTTGTCGGTTCATTGCCTTGAGTACCGGGATGGAAAATTTGACTCCATCACGGTGGGTATTGACCTTCTGACAGGAAAGGGTACACCTCGTGCCCAGCCGAACTTATACCATTCATGAGGATTTTATCCGAATGGGGGGACAAAGTGTTGTCGCACTCGGGTCGAGGAACTGACGAGACACTGTTTGAAGTCAAATGGGCGTGGAGAGACATCACCTGGTTGCCTTAGAGTACCCGACGAGGCATATACTAAAGGGGAAATAATATGATCTATTCGATCACTTCATCGTCTTCATCGTCTTCATCGCTCTCTTTTTGTCGTTGCCTCCTATTCGCAATCTTTATCTTCTTTTCTAGCTCCTTGTCAAATTTGAGGTCGTCCATAGTGATCCGTTTGTTGCAGCCAGATGCAGGGCAAGCCTTCCCACCCCTTCCTGCCCTTATGAGGAACTCTTGAATAGCTGCCCGGGAATAAGAGTGACCGCACACTCGACTGTTTCAAGTTATGACAAGCCGTTCAAATTATTTCATGGCAGATAAAGTAGATCACATACGATGTCATTGGTTCCTCCAAAACCATGAGTGTTATAGGACACCGGTAGTCCTGCGTAATACCACCCATTTCTAGGTCGTCGTCGTCGTCGCTAGGATCACCGTCCTCTGCAGAGATTTGTCAACGATACGGCGCTTTTTGTTTCCAGACAAACCTCTTGGAACCAAATCATTAATGGGAGGAATTGGATCTCCAGGATTTTGCACCTCCTGTAAAACTAAACGTTAGCCGGTTTCATGAGGTGGTTTGATCGACACACATATATTCCCTGCTTAAACGTAACGTATGGCTCGGTAGCCGCATACTTTTGACGCGTCGTTTTGTTCCTGTATTCGTCCATCTGTTGTTTTACTTTGCTTTCAAACATCTCGAGTACATTTTCCTGTCAAAGAAATTATGCATCGATTAAGCAGGGGGGAAAAGCATGATGGCGCACCACGACATCTCCGCGCACAAGAGCCTGGTGAAGGCCGTTCAAAACTGTTTCATGGGAGCGCATTTCGTGATCGATATCGAGGAGTTTTTTCATAATTGAATCAACCTCATCCAGCGCCTTGAGTACCCGTGATCGCGTTAGCGATAACAACAGCAATGAATACAACGCCAACCTCTCCAGATTCGTCAACCTCCATCACCTCTGCAAGTGAGACTGCGACGTCCTTGACCAGCTGAAATGAGCTTTGATGAATTTGCTTCCGAATCATTTCCCAGTCTTGGGCGATCCCATTCAACTTGGCGCCCTCTTTCTTGTCCAGCGGCTGGTCACGAAGGTTTTCGATGTCGATTCTGTCGTTGTCGTCATCATCATTGTTATTTGAGTTGGATGGGCCGGCTTCGGGCGCTTCGGTGCCACCGCGGTCGACCTTTGGTTTCTTTTCCTTTTTCACAGTGACTGGCCTGCGGACTGGTTGTACGTCCTGGTCAGAGTCCTCGGTGTCAACGTCGTCAGGACGTCGTTGCGAGGGTTGTTCTTCTTCTATGTCGGACGTTGGGGCCCTTTGGACTCGTCGCTTGCGAACGGCGGGCATTTCTGTCAAACAGACTCCGTCTGTCGCGACGCGACTATACTCTAGGGCAAGCTGCTACGCGATGAAGGTGATTATATAATCAATTATACCACTGCAAGTCTAACAAGTCTAGCTAAATAGACCCTAAGTTAGACGGCAACAACAGAGGAACTCGTGCAAGCGGTACAGTTGATGATCTATCGCGTACAGTAGCTCGTCCTTATATACTGGGACGGGCACAGCATATCGTAGCATACCAGAGATAAGAGCAATGTGATAGCACATTCCGATCAGCATGATCGGGATGTGATCTGTATGTCAGTCCGCTTACACCTGGACGTGGTCCCGTATCAAACGCATACTAAGGGATCATCTTCCAACACCACTGATCTCCCTAAACTCTACTCCCACCCATGATCCTGCCCTGACGTACGTTGCGATGTCTCACCTGACCCTTGTAGCTGGCAATTAGAGTTTATCGATCCAATCCGTCCACAAACATAAATTCCAAATGAAGCGAACGTAGAGATACACAACGGAGTGCCCCGAGTCCCAGAAACAAACGTACAGTATCTACTGACCGTACGGGAAATACTGTTCGCAAGCCGGATCTTCGAGCGTTCGATAAAACGTGACCAAGTTCGCCTTGATCGCAGCCTCGAGCTCGGGTGTGGGATCGGGGTATAACGCTGCCGTCACGTTGATCTGCCGATGGTAGGCATAGCAAGTCTGCAAAAGAGCTAGCATCGAGCAATGATAACGACGCGAACGAGATCGACGTACGTTCCCAGGGTCTGCCGTGTTCAGCACATAATTGCCAACGCCTTCGTTGTAGCCCGGCCGCACACGGATCAGCGCAAACACCTTATCCATCGTCGTGCCGACCTCGTTGAAATCGTACGGCGCCTGACGGCGATAGAATCCCTCAGGGTACCAGTGGTAGTCAAAGAAACTCCGCGCGTTCTCGACCGTGACGTTTTGCGTCGTGTTTGCCGTCTGGTTGCTCACGAAAAAAGCGAGCGGGAAAGTGGTTTCGGCGTACGCAGTGATGAAGCGCGGGCTGTCGAACGAGAACGTTGGATTCGTGGCGATCGAGTCGTTGATCCGCTGTGCTTTTTGGAGCGCCGCAGATTCGACCGTGATCATGCCCCCTCCAACGAGGTCCGCGGCAGACACGAGCTGTGTCGATCAGGCATATGAATTCCGGCGGTATAATCGTACTTGCCTGCTCAAATAGGGTCTCGTTGAAGCTGTAGTTGTTCCCGAAATAATAGTCATCACGGGTAGTGCTCGCGTCGCCTGCGGTAGGGATCAGTGCATACCGTGTGTGATCTCTGAACAGACTCGCCTTCGAAATTGCCGTGGATGTTCAGCCCAGGGGTGAGCTGGCCTTCTGCAGTGGCGTTTGCGCCAATGCTCATCAAATTCGTCAGATGATTCCCATCAACAATAAATGCCTAGGTCGATTATCAGCGGATGAGCCGACCAAATATCCCTTGACATACACCATAAGTGACGAACGCTGCCAGGTTCCATCCCATATTGAAACCTAAATTTAGATTGAATTTTCTGTATGCATTCCGTGCCATGATTGACGTACCTTCCTGAACAGCGGTAATGATCTCCGCCGGGGTGGCCACCCCGTTTCGTTTGAGGTACTGTTTAAGACGGTGCCAGCCCATTCCAAATAAATCTTATCACAAATCACAAATCACCTACCCCATGCGAGGCTAAGGTGTTCAGCCCCGGGCAAGGGCCACGAATATCACCGGGTCGATCAGGTATGAACGGGTGCGCTGGATTGTTGACCAGCTTTGCGGACGTGTCGCTGATTGGGGGAGGGAGAGGTTGTGCGCCTGGGATGCTACTGAAGGTTCGCGCAACAGCCCGGACCTCTTCCTGGGACAATCCCGCAAGGGAACGATATTCCTGAAAGTCTGCTAGATGAGGGAAACCAAACACATATGGAAGGAGTGCAACGAGTATTGCAAGTTTGCGTAACTTGATCTGGAACATGAGTGGGAGCTTATGACGGATCTGATGGAGCCGACGAAACACCTACCACCTGCGGTCTTATATACCCGAGTCTTCGTGAGGCTGGCAGTACTCTGCAATAATACGTACGGGTTCCGGACCGAACTTTGCACTAGCATCGGAGATGATACTTTTGTTTGCGACGGGCTACCACATTGGCGACACAGCATATGTTGCAGCGCAGTGGGTACGATATGCTGATTTAGATATAAATGAGAATCTAGAAGCTTACAGCCTGCCGTTGAATGTCTCAAGGCGATACAAGGCTCCCGCTTGGAACGATCATATGATTCGATTGGAATAAGGGCCATTTATTCAGCCAAGTCAGATGCATGGCATTGACCCTGAAAACGAAGTTACACTTCAAGTTATAGTTACCAGTGAGAAAATATTTCATGGTCGACTGACTGCGGCCCTCTTGATTAGATGTCAGAAATGTTTTTTTTTAAATACATAATCCAGTTTTTTGTCCTTTTTGGGGTAATGTACCCTATGTAGGACATAACACCGTCAGAAATGTTAGTCACTGTCTGTGTGCCATTCCAAGTTGTCAATTAGCCTTATGACTTGGAAGTGCCGACTGCTGTTGGCAAGTACTAAGGGCCAGAGTGGATACAAAACCATGGTGAAAACTTGCCAAAAAAACCACAGTTTTTGGTACTGTGTTTTTTCAAGTCTCAGCAATTATTCAGGCAGAACTTGAACACCTGATACCTCGTGTAACAATCTGAGGTCACACTGTCCTGAGTGTTGACATGGCAGGACAGTCCTTGCCATCCAGCAAATCCAAATGCAAGAAATCTGCCAAATCTACTACCCCATCAGCCTCATTCCATGAGGCTGAGATGAAGGCCTTGATTGACCTGGTGTGTACCTGCAAGGGTGAAGGTGGGCCAAACCTTAACTTCAAGATGACTTTCTGGCAATCTGTATCAGCATCCATGGAGTTGACACATCCAGAGAAGGAAGGACCAAAGATGGCAGCCTCTTGCAAAGAAAAATGGAACCAGGTATGTGTATTTTCTGTTGAATGGACTCTGTGTTACATACATAGTAATTAGTTCACATGTCACATGTATTTACTTTCAGACTCAGCAGAGCTGAGTTCTAATCAATCTTTTACTCAATACCACCATCACCCATTGTAAGTTCCTCAACCAACCAACCCAGGTATGTGAGAGACCTTCCCATGTATGTAACACACGTACTCACAACAGGTTATGAGCTCCAAGCAGGCCATCCAGCATTTTATGCAGGATCCCCACTCTCTCATCCTTATCTGACCATTGGTTGGTGCAGATTCAGCTCTACCCACCACACAGGTGCCTTTGGGGTGTGGATTAAGTTCCACCCCCAGATGGAGAACATTTGAGCCGTCTGTATGGATTAAGTTCCACCAGATGCTTTGCAAAGCGAAAGCCATGCAGAGCAGCAGCTCTCCATCTTAAAAACAAGGGGAGACTATGTCCCCTGAGTTTATGAGCTCTGGACATTCAGCAATGTGGTTCACCCCACTCCCTTTCACTTTATTGTTTAAGGTTCCCATGCTAACATCTATTCTCTACCCAGACCTCAAAATGTCAACTTTCTCCCTTGCCACCATCACCAAGCTCAATGGCACAAACTACTGTGCTTGGTGCTCCCAGATGGACAACTACCTTCAGTCCATCAGAGTTTACTCCAGGATCATGAAGCTCCATCCCTTCATCCCTGTTGCAATTGCCAAGGTGAAGGATGCCCAAGGACACATCACCACCCCTGCCTACACCCCTCCAGCCAATGAAGTTTGCCATGCCAAGGAAAAGCAGGAGAACTGGGACAAGGACAATGACAAGGCCACTGGCACTATCATACTCACTTGCAAATGTCATGTTCACGAGTGCAGCATTGACTTCAGCAACCATGCCAAGAACATTCTCATCAAATTGGAAAAACAGTTTGACAACCCCACTGTCTCCTCCATCATCATGGAGTTCAAGGCCCTTATGGGTCTGACCATCCCCAACAACAATTTGCTGGTGTCAATGTTCTCAAAACTCGACACCCTCTTCTCTTGGCTTTCCAACTTTGGATACCCAGTCAATGACAAAATCAAGTCATTGATCGTGATCTCCAGGATCCCAAAGTATGCTGACCACATTGCTGCTACCATCACCACAGCCAAGCTGGAGACAAACTCTGTGAGGGTCATAACCAAGACAATTCCTACCATTGAGGAAATATCCCAACAAATAGAAGTGTCATGGCAAACATATGTGCAGTGCTGTCCTGCCAAGGACTCCTAGCCTCAACAGGCCAACAAAGTCAGCACTGTCAAATGGCAGCAGGGGGAACCCCAGTTCTCCCAGCAGCAGCAGACACAACAAGGTGGTTCCTCTTTCAAGGGGAATAACAACCAGAAGCAGCAGAAGTGCAACAGTAATCACTTTGAAAAGGGCAAGGAAAAGCACAAGGAGAAGAAGAAGACCCACAAGGAGAAGAAGCAGGCAGAGGCTGCACAAGCCTCAGCCTCCTTTGCCTTCACCTCTGCCACCGTCATCACCCCTGCCACCACCACATTTATATTGCCCATTCCTGACCCCCACTGCAATGTGCACACTATTACACTTGGTCCAGGTAGAAACAAGCGTAGACCTAGCAGTAGTCACCTAGATCAAGGACAGGGGTTGAGGGTAATGTACTGACATAAGTCAGGGACTCTGGAGATGAAGATTAAGGGTTCTGGTGGACGAAGGTTTGAGGTTACGTCAGATGACATCAAGGATCTCCAGAAGGATTATAGAGGTTCTGGTGGACAAGGACTAAGGACAATGCTGAGGAGGCACTAAGGCCAAGCTTAGGGAAGACTCAGAGGAGGACAAGGGAGTGAAGGCAAAAACCTAAGATAGGAATTGCTTAGAGCTACTGTACATGTGCGACCAGTATTTATACTAAGTAGTGCTAGTCATACTAAGTCACTATGAGTCAACGGATAGCCATAAGGCTGCGGAGACTAAGTATAGAGCTATGCAAGTCTGTGTGAAAGTGCTGCAATCAAAGGCTATGAATGATGATGGGAAAATAAAGAATAAATAGCATGGGCTGTGCAAATGGAAATGCATAGGAAGATGATCAGGGATCTCTAAGTAAAAATAGATAGTAGGTGTAAGTAGACATGGTAAAGTCTAGAACATGAATGGATATTAATGTTACTGTGTTGCATAGCAAGAGAATCAAAAGAAGACTGAGACAGGTTATTATGTAACATGGAAAGAAAAGATAGGGGGGTATCACCAATTGTAACATTACCCCCTTTGTATGGCAAAGCCACTGGATTTGCTTTAATCAAAGGTGGTTTCCTCGTTGGTGATGACATCTTCGTCCCCCCAGGTGTCCTGCCACCTGTGGTAGTAGTCTGTACATCCCCAGTTATGACCGTGAAGGGAGCTGCATTTTTCACATCCCTGGTGGTTGATAGTAGGGACATTATCAGGGTCGGTTCCCCAATTATTTGTACAGTGGGGACAGGGGCAGTTGGGGCAAGAGCATTGGGTATGTCCTGGGGCATGTCATCGGCAGTGATCACATCAATGTTGTCTGCAATCAAGAATGCAATGTCCACGTCAGTGGCAGTGATTGCATCACGAGGGGTTGGAGGGAGGAGGCATGGGTATCTCATTCCAATTGGTGGTGGCTCCTGCATCTGAGAGGATAGTACCTGTATTTGGGTGTGGGGTTGGGTGCTGGGTGGAAGCATTGTGCCTAGATAGGTCCATGAGTGCAGCCGCAGCTCATAGGCTGGTGGGGGTGTGATGGGGTTGGAAACTGGTGGTGACAGGGGATGTGTTCTCCTGTTCCTCATTAGGGTAGTTGTGAAAAGGATGGGTGGGGATAATGAAGTCAGCCAGGGATGGAGGAATGCAAGGGGTGAATGCTGGTCAGCCATAAAGATATGTGCATCATTCCTTGGTTATGAGGTTCAAGGCTATGGTGGTGATTATTTTGGCAATGGTGCCATAGGGGAGAACATGTTCAATAAAGTGGCCTAGGCCTAGGTGGTAGGGGTTGTCTAATGCCTTTTCCCTAAGTTGGCCTATTATGGTCCAAAGGGGGGCATCAGAGGATCAGTAGGTAATGGATACATTTCAGATAAGAGATGCTGTTTCATCAAAGGTGGCGACAGCAGAAATAACTTCCAGGAACATTTGATAGGCAGGATGCTGTTCTAATGCAGTGCAGGGTACTCCTTGAGAGAGGACATGCATGAAGAGGATGTGGTGGTTGGGGCACTGGAGGTGGTGAACATGGACAGGGACAGAGGGGGGAAAAGGGGGAATGGTGGGGAGACCAGGAGGGGATGTGGGGATGGGGGAGATAGGGGTAGGTTGTTGGACGACAGGACTGTTGGTGGGGTCATCAAGGATGGTGTTAGGGATATGGAGTGCAATTTGGAGGATTTGTTCCTTGATGGCAGTAGAGGCCGAGGGAGGAAGGACTGGGGATGCTGAGGGGGAGCTAATAGGGGGGGAGTGGGGGAGCTAGAGGAAACAGAGATGGGAGAGGTGGCAGACATAGTGACTTATGGTTTAGGCAGGGTGGTATGAGTTTGTTTGGATGGAGGTTTTGTTTTGCGAGTGGGGCTTTTATATCCCTTGAGGATATCCTGTGTGTGTTGGAGATCTTTTTCAGGAAGCCAGGAGTCATTTTCTGGTGGATAGCCTTTCCACTGCACAAGATACTGCCTCTGGGAATGGTTGCCACAGTGTTTGATGATTTGTTCTATTTCATATTCCTCTTCTCCTCCAATCAGATCCAGTGGAGGGGCTGGGAAGTTGGGGCTGTGTATTTCGTTCTCATGGTACCTTGAAAGCAGTGAGGTGTGGAAGACATTGTGAATTTTCCAGGTCAGGGGAAGTCATAGTTGATATGTAACTGGGGAGAGGACTTTGGTGATGGTGAAAGATCCTTGTTTTGTGGAGAACTTAGGGGTGGTGATGTTTCATTTAAGGTTCTTGGCATTTAGCCAAACCTTATCTTCTTTAATGAATGGATTGAATTTCCCATGGTATCTAGATTTCATAAGCTGCTGTGCAAGATCATGTGCCGCTAATGCTTCATTGCAAGCAGCTGATAGTTCCTTAAGACATAATTCCAGTGCTGGTAACCATGATTCGGAGATAACCATGGGGAGGGGGCGGGGTTCATAGCCCATCATGAGGAAGAATGGGGATTTCTGGGTGACAGAATGGGGGTGGTGGTTATGTGCAAATTCAGCCATGGTGATATGTTCTGCCCAGATTGTTGGGTTGTTACCACAGAAGATCCATGGATAGGTTTTGACTTCTTGGTTGACCTGTTCCATTTCTCCATCCATTTGTGGGTGATAGGCAGTACTGAGGGAAAGATCATAACCAAGGAGTTTTCCTAATTCCTTGGCGAAGGCAGAGGTGAATTGCAGGCCTTGATCAGAGATGATTTTGTTGTAGAGACCGAACCATTTCCAGACTTTATTGAGGAAAAGTGTGGCAATTCCCTCAGCAGTAGTGGTTTTCTTAGTTGGACATAAAATAACCCCCTTTGTAAGCCCATGGTCGACCATGACCAACAAAGAGTCAAAGCCATCAGAAAGGGGAAGGTCAGTGATAAGATCACAGGAGATCTGCTGGAATGGGCAAGAGGATCTGGAGGGAATGGGGAGTGGGGGGGGTGCTGAGGAGTGTGTGTCGGTTTTGGCATGTTGGCAATATATACACCCTTCAACATATTTCCAAATGAAGGTTGCCATGCCCGCCACCAAAATTCAGATGCCACCAGCTGGCAAGTTTTCAGGTACCCAGGATGGCCAGTGGAGGCATGGGAGTGGTGCCTTGCCACAATTGAATGTCGAAGTTCCAGGTCATTTGGGACATAGACTTGGTTTTGGTAGGTAAGAATACTGGCATCATATTTCCAATTGGAAAGGTGAGAGTGAAGTTGGGACAGGACTTTGCCATCCAGTGCCTGGAGGGAATCCAGGACTAGTGGGTCAGTTGTGGATGAGGAGCAGAGTTTGTCAGTTAGGGCTGTGTCGATCATATTGACAAATAGGGAAGGTGGAAGGAGAGTTATGTCATGATTGTCCTGTTCGTCATCAGGGACCAAATTGGGTCAGTGAGAGAGTGTGTCTGGTCCTGCCAAGTCTTTTCCTGCCACATGAATTACTCAAAGGTCGAAGTCAGCAAGATCAAGAAGCCATCGTGCTTGCTGATGATTCAGATTCTGTGGTTGCTTGAAGTAGGCGAGATTTTTATGATCAGTGAAGACCTGGACAGGAGTGGGGTGTCCACAGAGATAGTGTTTCCACATTTTGAGAGCCCGAATGATAGCTAGGAGTTCTCGATCTTAGATGTCATAGTTTCTTTCAGCAGGGGAGAAGGATTGAGAGAGGTAAGAACAAGGCTTCCAATCTCCATTTTCATTGGTTTGGAGAAGGATTCCTCCTGAGGTGAACTTGGAGGCATCGGTAGCAATGGCACAGGGTTTACTGAGATCAGGGAAGCAGAGGATGGGTTTTTCCAAAAACTTGGTTTTGAGTTTCTGGAAGGCAGTGTTACTGTCCAGGGACCAGTCCCAGGCATGGTTTTTCTGGGTTAAATCTAGGAGAGGTTGTGCAAGGTTTGAGTAATTTGGGATGAATCATCTATAGAAATTTGCAAATCCTAAAAAGGAGTGGACATCTTTTACTTTGGCAGGTGTTGGCCATTTCTGGATACCATCCAATTTTACAGGGTCCATTGCAAGAGTTCCTGGTTTGACTATCATGCACAAATACTCGACTTCTGGGGTGGCGAATTTGTATTTTTCTAATTTGAGATGAAGGTCAAGTTCCTTCATCTGTTGAAGGACCCTCTTGGTATATTCTTCATGGGTTTTTGGGTCAGAGGAGAATATGAGAAGATTGTCCATGTAGATGATTAACCATCCTTCAGCAATCATATCACAGAAAGAGTCATTCATGAACTGTTGGAATGTGGGAGGGGAATTGGATTGTCCAAAGAACATTACTGTTGGTTCAAAAAGTCCCTGATGAGTGATGAATGCTGCCTTCCATTGGTGTCCATCCTTGATGCGAACATTATTGTATCCCCATCATATGTCAAACTTGGTAAAGAGTTTGGCATCTTTGAGTTTGTCAATAAGATCGGAGATCAGGAGAAGGGGGTACATGTCTTTGATAGTGTGATTGTTAAGATATCTGTAGTCTTGGCAGGGGCATAGTCCTCCATCCTTTTTTTTGACAAAAAAGAACAGGGAGGCTTGTGGGGAGTTGGATGGACATATTTTGCCAGATTTGAGGTTTTCATCAATGAAGCTATCAGCAGCTTTTCATTCTTCAGGGGTAAGAGGGTAGATTTTAGAGACTTTTGGTACAAAGGTTTTGTCTAAATTTATCTTGTGGTCATACAATCGTGATGAAGGGAGGCAGTGGGTGGCATTCTTGGAAAATACTTCCTGGAATTCATGGTATGCTGGTGGGAGGGTAACAATGTCTTTAGGATCTTTGGCTTCAATGGCTAGCTTGGTCGCAGTGGTGAAGGCTCAAACATAACTTTCTCTGAAGGGATGTTGGAAGCCAAATTTAGCTGCTCAGTGAGTGATTCGGTTCATTATAGCTCATTCACAGAAGTCTGAAGGTCCTTCTTGATCAAGGTATTGGCAGAGAAGGCTTTCCTTTCGATCTAAGTTGAGCAGAGTGTGATTCATGGGTTTAAGGGGGGTCTTCAGAATGTAAAGTTCTTTAGTTTGGTCATGTTCCTTGGAGATTGCCATGGTTCCTTTGACCCAGTCGATAGTGGGGTTGGTCTCTTTCAACCTGGGATGTCCTAAGATAATATTTTCCCTTCCACAGTGCATTATGTGGAAGTGGATTCTTTGGATTATGTTATCGAGGCATATTGGGATGAAAGTGGTGAATTTGATATTGCCGTTTCGATTTTGAGTTTGATTGACATTGCATACAGGGATAGGGGAAGGGAGTCTTTCAAGGGGGAGTTTCCATCTTTTGGCAAAATGCCAATTGATGCATGATATGGTTGCACCAGAATCTACCAGTGCTTGAGTTCCAACATCTTGAGATGCGCTCAGGATCAAAATGGGAAGATAAATAGCATTTTGATCACTTTGAGATGTAAGTACAGGAGTGCATCTAGTTGGGGAGGGGGCCCACATTGGGTTGGACCTCCTCTCTAAAAACCTGAGACATGGTTTACTTCCATGTCATCATTGTTACATTCTTTGATTTCCTCGATGGTGGCTGTGGTGGTGGTTTGTCGAACATTTCTGGAGGTAGGATGACCAGGGAACTTTTTGCATTTGGTAGCATTATGTCCAGGTTGATGACATTGAAAGCATAACCCCTTTTTGAAGCATTGTTTACATTCTTCTGGGGTTAATCTCCTGATATGGATCACATTGACATCTATTGCGTTAGGGTCATGTGTGGGTCAAGCATGGGAGTGTGATTGGAAGGATTGATATGGGGTGTGGGGTGGGTTTCTGTAGCTTGCACAATATTGTCAGCTTTCTGGAATTGGCTGAGGAAGTGTACTACCTTGTTGTACCAGTCTTTGACTTTGGTAGGTACCATATCCATGGACATGATTCATTTCATAAGGTTTACTGTAACTCTGGCAGCAAAATACCTGATTAGGACATTTTCATTGGTGATTTCAGAGATTTGAATGTGGTTTCTGAATTTGGCAATATATCAGGTGAGATCTGCCATGGAGTTCCCTTTCATCCATAAGAAGTTAAGAGCTGTGATAGATACAGCTTTGCTGTCATGATGGTAAAAGGTTCCTTGGTAAGCTTCTTTGAATTCGTCCCAAGTGATAGTTTCTTCATTTGCTAGGATCTTAATGCGATAGGTTGCTGCCCAGGTGGTGGCAGATCCCTTGGTCATATATGATAGGGCGTATGCCACTTTCTTGGTATCATTGTTGTAAACTTCCTTGTTGACCAGGAAGTAGAATACCACAGAGGCGAACCAAGCTTTGGCTGTGGTATAGCTTCCATCAAAATGATCGGGGGGGGCAATGCAGAGTGCTACAGGTTTGTGCAGGGGGGGTGCTGTTTCACTCATGTTGACTGATGGGACTGGGGAGGGGGGTTCTGTAGGAAGGAATGAAGGTAGAATCTGTTGCTGGGGAACTGGTGTGGGAACAACAGTGGATGGGACAGTTCCTCTGGTGAAGTGGAGGTGTCATGTGATAGTTAATGGGGATGGTGGTGTGGGTACCCTATTTAAGGATAACTGTGCAAAGAGTTCATGAGAAAGGTGGGTGTCTAATGGGTTCTCGTGGGCAGGGATTTCTATGTCTTCATCCTCTATGTCTGTAGGGACTGGAGTGGGGTGGTGCAAGGATTTGGAGTCTGAGGGATAGGGATCTTGGGCATGTTCTTGGTAGAAGTGTGAGTCTGGGGTGCAAAGGTTGCCCAAAGGCCTAGGGTTTCTGGGGTGCTGGTGTGAAATGGTGGGATCTACTAAATAGTAGTCCTATTGAAGAGAAAGCAATTCCTTTTGTTACACTTGGTCCAGGTAGGAACAAGTGTAGACCTAGCAGTAGTCACCTAGATCAAGGACAGGGGTCGAGGGTAACATACTGACATAAGTCAGGGACTCCAGAGATGAAGATCAAGGGTTCTGGTGGACGAAGGTTTGAGGTTACATCAGATGACATCAAGGATCTCCAGAAGGACCATAGAGGTTCTGGTGGACAAGGACTAAGGATGATGCTGAGGAGGCACTAAGGCCAAGCTTAGGGAAGACTCAGAGGAGGACAAGGGAGTGAAGGTGAAAACCTAAGGTAGGAATTGCTTAGAGCTACTGTACATGTATGGCCAGTATTTATACTAAGTAGTGCTAGTCATACTGAGTCACTATGAGTCAACGGATAGCCATAAGGCTGTGGAAACTAAATATAGAGCTATGCAAGTCTGTGTGAAGGTGCTGCAATCAAAGGCTATGAATGATGATGGGAAAATAAAGAATAAATAGTGTGGGCTGTGCAAATGGAAATGCATAGGAAGATGATCAGGAATCTCTAAGTAAAAATAGATAGTAGGCATGAGTAGACATGGTAAAGTCTAGAATGTGAATGGATATTAATGTTACTGTGTCACATAGCAAGAGAATCAAAAGAAGACTGAGACAGGTTATTATGTAACATGGAAAGAAAAGATAGGGGGGTATCACCACTCATAACAGGTTCCTCTGGAAAGGGCATTCTAGCCTGTACTGACTTGGATTGGGTGCAGGATGTTAATACTGTGCATTTCCAAACCAGCTTTTACCTTAAGATGGCCAATGGTGTGTTTTTGTGGAATTCACACTTACAAAAAACCACTGCCATCTCTTCCACCAAAGCAGAATACATGGTGCTAAGTGATTGTTTGCGTCAATGCATGTGGATCCATGAGATGATGGGTGAGCTTGGCTATAAGCTGAAACCTATCCCCATCTGTGATGACAACCAGGGTAGTTTATTCATTGTGCAAAACCCTGTGACTAAAAAGCACAACAAACATATCTGCATGAAATACCATTTTATCCATGATGCAGTCATGGTCCACAAGCTAGTGGAGCTTTTCTATATTCCTGGGACTGACAATCCTGCTGATATGTTCACCAAGAACCTTGGATGTGTCAAGTTCAATGAATTCTGCTCCCAGCTTGGACTGGAGTTTAACTCCACCAAGTAAAAGTACTGCCCTCTGTTTTTAATGCTTTACATATCTACTGTATACTTAGCAAAGGGGAGTGTTGAATGGACTCTGTGTTACATACATAGTAATTAGTTCACACATCACATGTATTTACTTTCAGGCTCAGCAGAGCTGAGTTCTAATCAATCTTTTACTCAATACCACCATCACCCATTGTAAGTTCCTCAACCAACCAACCCAGGTATGTGAGAGACCTTCCCATGTATGTAACATGCGTACTTGCAACATTTTCATGATCTACCACTCAATCTGTCTTATTGCTGATTAGCTTAGGAAAACATTTGATGTTGTTCACAAGCTTGCAACCAGCACATCTGGATTCATGTATTCAGAAGTGCTTGGGGCCAACATTGGTGACAAGTCTGAAACCATCTGGACTAGCTACATTGATGTATGTCCAATGATTTCATTTCAAAATCCATCTCAATTTCATTCACATAGCATAACCCCCTTGCTGCCCTGTTCAAGAAGAAGGGATGGGTATATTATGACCAACTCAAGGTGTTTGTGTTGTCTCATGACAATTGTGCACATAGTTTTTTCACAATGCATGGCAGTCAAGCTGTATCAGTTGAGGAAACACAAGATGCTGGCATACAGTCCTCTGGATCCAGTGACGATGGTGCTAGTAGTACCAGCACATTAGGAACTGTTGGTGCCATTTTGATGATTCCATCAGCTCCTGCAGGCATTCCTGATCCTTCCCCTTTGCCGATCTCACCATCTACCCAACCAATCCCCCCTCCACTTCCCACCCTGTCTGGATTACATCCCCCCCTGCCACACTCTGGTTCTCCTTCCACATCCAATAGCAGCCTCATTGGCTCTCAACCCAAACCCAGTGAAAGGTCTGTGGGAAAATGCAAAGCAACAGACACCATATTGATTGCTTCATGCACCACTTGATCAGAATCTGGCCATTCATCTCAGAAGTGCTGTGTTGGCGCAGTCAATCTAGCTATTGATCACATTGGTGATGAATTACACTCCATCAATGACATGTTTCAGTCTAGCATTGCAGTGTTTGGTGAGGCTATATCTAACCTCCCCCCTGTTACACTTGGTCCGGGTAGGAACAAGCATAGACCTAGCAGTAGTTGCCTAGATCAAAGACAGGGGTTGAGGGTAACGTACTGATGTAAGTTCCAGAGGTGAAAGTCAAGGGTTCTGGTGGATGAAGGTTCAAGGTTACATTAGATGACGTCAAGAATCTCCCAGAAGGATCACAGAGGTTCTGGGTGGACAAGGACTAAGGATGACAATGAGGAGGCACTAAGGCCAAGCTTAGAGGTGATCTCAGAGGAGGACAAGGAAGTGAAGGTGAAAACCTAAGGTAGGAATTGCTTAGTGTTACTGTACATGTGCGACCAGTATTTATACTTAGTAGTGCTAGTCATACTGAGTCACTACAAGTCAATCGGATAGCCATAAGGCTGTGGAAACTAAGTATAAACCTATGCAAGCCAGTGTGAAGGTGCTGCAATCAAGGGCTATGAGTGATGATGAGAAAATAAAGAATAAATAGCACAGGCTGTGCAGATGGAGATGCATAGGAAAGTTGATCAGAGATCTCTAAGTAAAAATAGATAGTAGGCATAAGTAGACACAGTAAAGTCTAGAATGTGAATAGATATTAATATTACCATATTGCACAGTGAGAGAATCAAAAGAGGACTGAGAAAGATTGTTATGTAACAGAGAAAGAAAAGATAGGGGGGTATCACCAATCATAACAATACCCCCTTTGTATGGCAAAGCCACTGGATTTGCTTTAATCAAAGGTGGTCTCCTCATTGGTGATGATGTCTTTGTCTCCCCAAGTGTCCTGCCATCCATGGTAGTAGTCAGTGCACCCCCAGTTATGGCCATGGAGGGAGCCGCACTTTTCGCATCCATGATGATTGATAGTGGGTATATTGTCAGGGTCAGTCCCCCAGTTGTTGGTACAGTGTGGGCAGGGTCAATTGGGACATGAACGACGGGTATGTCCTGGAGCCTGTTTACAACAATGGTCACAGCAGTATTGCCTACATTCAAGGGTTTGGTGTCCTCAATGGCAGCAATGGTTGCAGCGAGAGGGATTGGTGGGAGGGGGCACAGGTACTTCATCCCAATTGGTGGTGGCTCCTATATCTGAGAGGATGGTGCCCATATTTGGGTGTGGGGTGGAATGCCAGCTGGAGGTGTTGCACCAGGATAAGTCCATGAGTGCAGCCACAGCTTGTAGGCTGGCAGGGGTGTGGCAGGGTTGGAAGTCAGTGGTGACAGGGGGTATGTTCTCCTGCTCCTCCTCAGTGGGGTAGTTGCAAAAAGGAGGGATGGGGATGATAAAGTCTGCAAGGGATGGGGGTATATGAGGAGCAAATGATGGTTGGCCATAAAGGTAGGTGCATCATTCCTCAGTTATGAGGTTTAGGGCAATGGTGGTGATAACCTTGGCGATGGTTCCATAGGGGAGAGTATGTTTGATAAAATGGCTGAAGCCGAGATGATAGAGGTTATCTAAGGCTTTCTCTCTGAGTTGACCTACTATGGTCCAAAGGGGTGCATTGGAAGATTGGTAGGTGATTGATAGGTTTCGAATAAGTGATGCTGTTTTGTTGAAAGTAGCAATGGCGGTGATCACTTCAGGTGACATTTGATAGGTGGGGTGTTGTTCTAGTACAGAGTGAGGGGCTTCCTGCAAGAGAACATGGGTGAAGAGGATGTGGCAGTTTGGGTGGTGGACATGGTGGACATGAACTGGGACAGAAGGAGGGAATGGAGGGATGGTAGGGAGTCCTGGTGGTGAGATGGGAGTGGGAGAAGTAGGTGTGGGTTGTTGGATGATGGGGCTAGTGGTTAAATCGTTGAGAACTGTGTTGGGGATACAGAGGGCAATTTGAAGAATTTGTTCCTTGATAGTGGTAGAGGCAGAGGGGGGTAGGACTGGGGATGCAGATGGGGAACTAATAGGAGGGGGGGTGGGGGATCCAGAGGAGACAGAGATGGGGGAGGTGGCAGACATAGCAGTTATGGTTTGGAAGAGGTGGTATGAGTGCATTTAGATGGTTTCGATGTTGGGGGTGTTGTTTTGTGAATGAGGTTTTTATATCCTTTGAGGATATCCTGTGTGTGCTTGAGATCTTTTTTGGGAAGCCAGGAGTCATCCTCTGGTGGATAACCTTTCCACTGCACAAGATACTGCCTCTGGGAATGGTTGCCACTGTGTTTGATGATTTGTTCTATTTCATATTCCTCTTCCCCTCTGATCAGATCCAGTGGAGGGGCTGGGAAGTTGGGGCTGTGTACTTCATTCTCATGGTATCTTGAAAGCAGTGAGGTGTGGAAGACGTTGTGAATTTTCCAGGTCAGGGGAAGCCATAGTTGATAAGTAACTGGGGAGAGGACTTTGGTGATGGTGAAGGGTCCTTCTCGTTTTGCAAAGAACTTAGGGGCAGTGATGTTTCATTTAAGGTTCTTGGCATTTAGCCAAACCTTATCTCCTTTAATGAATGGAGTAAACTTCCCATGGTACCTGGATTTCATAAGTTGTCATGTGAGATCATGTGCCACTAATGCTTTGTCATGGGCTGCTGATAGTTCCTTAAGACATAATTCCAGTGCAGGTAACCATGATTCAGAGATAACCATGGGGAGGGGGCAGGGTTCATAGCCCATCATGAGGAAGAACAGGGACTTTTGGGTGATGGAATGGGGGCGATGATTGTGTGTGAATTCTGCCATGGTGATATGTTCTGCCCAGATTGTTGGGTTGTCACCACAGAAGATCCATAGGTATGTTTTGACTTCTTGGTTGACTCGTTCAGTTTCCCCATCAGTGTGTGGGTGGTAGGCAGTGCTGAGGGAAAGGTTGTAACCAAGAAGTTTTCCTAATTCTTTGGCAAAGGTAGAGGCAAATTGTGGTCCTTGATCAGAGATAATTTTGTCGTAGAGACCAAACCATTTCCAGACCTTATTGAGGAAAAGTGTGGCAATTCCCTCAGCTGTAGTGGTTTTCTTGGTTGGACATAAGATTACCCCCTTTGTAAGCTCATGGTCAACCATGACCAATAATGAGTCAAAGCCCTTGGAGAGAGGGAGATCAGTGATGAGGTTGCAGGAGATCTGTTGGAAGGGGCAGGATGATTTGGAGGGAATGGGGAGTGGAGGGGGTGTAGAGGGGTGAGTGTTGGCTTTGGTGCATTGGCAGTGGATACATCCTTCAACGTATTTTTGAATGAAGGTAGCCATGCCCGGCCACCAAAACTCAGATGTCACTAGTTGGCAAGTTTTCAGGTACCCGGGATAACCAGCTGTGGTGTGGGAGTGGTGCTGGGCTATGATATTTTGTCGTAGTTCCAGATCATTTGGAACATAGATGTGTCCTTGATAAGTGAGTATTCTGGTGT
Source organism: Boletales sp. KT-2023b (assembly GCA_038089675.1). Taxonomy (NCBI): domain Eukaryota; kingdom Fungi; phylum Basidiomycota; class Agaricomycetes; order Boletales; species Boletales sp. KT-2023b. Next base: position 47,052 of record JBBPLE010000170.1, read on the forward strand.
CATACTTCCAGTTGGACAGGCAGGATCAGAGTTGAGTGGGAACCTTGCCATCCAGAGCTTGCAGGGAGTCCAGGACTAGGGGATCAGTAGCAGATGAGGAGTGGAATTTGTCGGTTAAGGCTGTGTCGATCATATTGATGAATAAGGAAGGTGGAAGGAGGGTTACATCATGATTGTCTTGTTCGTCATCAGGGACCAAATCTGGGTGGTGGGATAATGCATCTGGTCCTGCCAAGTCTTTTCCAGCCACATGAATTAGTCACAGGTCAAAGTTGGCAAGATTGAGAAGCCATCTTGCTTGTCAGCGATTTAGATTTTGTGGTTGTTTGAAGTAAGTAAGATTCTTATGGTCAGTAAAAACTTGGATGGGAGTGGGGTACCCATGGAGGTAGTGTTTCCACATTTTAAGAGCTTGGATAATGGCTAGGAGTTCTTGGTCATAGATGTCATAGTTTCTTTTGGCAGGGGAGAAGGACTGAGAGTGGTAGGAACATGGTTTCCAGTCTCCATTCTTGTTGGTTTGGAGGAGGATTCCTCCGGAGGCAAACTTGGAGGCATCAGTGGCAATGGCAAAGGGTTTATTGAGATCAGGGAAGCAGAGGATAGGTTTTTCCAAAAACTTGTTTTTGAGTTTCTGGAAGGTGGTGTTGCAGTCTGGGGACCAGTCCCAGGTACAGTTTTTCTGGGTTAAATCTAGGAGGGGTCATGCAAGGTTTGAGTAATTTGGGATGAATCTTCTATAGAAGTTTGCGAATCCTAAAAAGGAGTGGACATCTTTTACTTTGGTGGGCATTGGCCATTTCTGGATGCTGTCCAATTTTACAGGGTCCATTGCAAGAGTTCCTGGTTTGACTATCATACCCAAATACTCGACTTCTGGGGTGGCAAATTTGTATTTTTCTAGCTTGAGATGAAGGTCAAGCTCTTTCATTTGTTGGAGGACCCTCTTGGTATATTCTTCATGGGTTTTTGGGTTGGAGGAGAATATGAGAAGGTCATCCATATAGATGATTAACCATCCTTCAGCAATCATATCACAGAAAGAATCATTCATGAACCGTTGGAATGTAGGAGGGGAATTGGATTGTCCAAAGAACATTACCATTGGTTCAAAAGTCCACGGTGAGTGATGAAGGCTGCCTTCCATTGGTGTCCATCCTTGATGCGAACATTATTGTATCCCCATCATATGTCAAACTTGGTGAAGAGTTTGGCATCTTTGAGTTTGTTGATTAGATTGGAGATCAAGGGAAGAGGGTATGCATCTTTGATAGTGTGATCATTAAGATATCTGTAGTCTTGGCAGGGGCATAGTCCTCCATCCTTTTTTTTGACAAAAAAGAACAGGGAGGCTTGCAGGGAGTTGGATGGATGGATTTTGCAAGATTTGAGGTTTTCATCGATGAAGTTATCAGCAGCTTTTCGTTCTTCGGGGGTGAGAGGGTAGATTTTAGAGACCTTTGGTATGAAGGTTTCATCCAGATTTATCTTGTGGTCATAAGATTGTGATGGAGGGAGGTGGTGGGTGGCATTCTTGGAGAATACTTCTTGGAATTTGTGATATGCTGATGGGAGGGTGACAATGTCCTTGGGATCCTTGGCTTCGATGGCTAGTTTGGTAGCAGTGGTGAAGGCTTGAATGTAACTTTCTCCAAACAGATGTTGAAAGCCAAATTTTGCTGCTCAGTGGGTGATTTGGTTCATTATCACTCATTTGCAGATGTCTGAAGGTCCTTCTTGATTGAGGTATCAGCAAAGGAGACTTTCTTTTCAATCCAAGTTGAGCGGAGTGTGATTCATGGGTCTGAGAAGGGTTTTTGGAATGTAAAGTTCTTTAGTTTGGTTGTGTTCTTTGGAGATCATCATGGTTCCCTTGACCCAGTTGATCATGGGGTTGGTTTCTTTTAACCAGGGATGCCCCAAGATAATGTTTTCCCTTCCACAGTGCATTATGTGGAAGTGGATTCTTTGGATTATGTTATTGAGGCATATTGGGATGGAGGTGGTGAATTTGATGTCACCATTTCAATTTTGTGTTTGATCAACATTGCATACAGGGATGGGGGAAGGGAGCCTTTCAAGGGGGAGTTTCCATCTTTTGACAAAGTGCCAATCAATGCATGATATGGTTGCACTGGAATCTACCAGTGCTCAGGTTCCAACATCTTGAGATGCACTCAGGATTGAAATGGGAAGATAAATAGCATTTCAATCACTTTGAGATGTAAGTACAGGAGTGCATCTAGTTGGGGAGGGGGCCCACATTGGGTTGGACCTCCTCTTTAAAAACCTGAGACATGGTTTACTTCTGTGTCATCATTGTTGCATTCTTTGATTTCCTTGATGGTGGTGGTGGTGGTAGTTTGTCAGACATTTCTTGGGGTTGGGCAACCAGGGAATTTGCTACATTTAGTTGTGTTATGTCCGGGTTGATGACATTGGAAACATAACCCCTTTTTGAAGCATTGTTTATGTTCTTCTGGGGTTAATCTCCCGATTCAGATTGCATCAACATCCATTGTGTTAGGGTCACATGTGGGTCAAGTGTGAGAGTGTGTTTGGAAGGAACAATATGTGGTGTGGGGTGGGTTTCTGCTGGTTGGTGTGATATCATCAGCTTTTTGGAATTGGCTGAGGAAGTGTATAGCCTTGTTGTACCATTCTTGGACTTTGGTGGGTACTGTGTCCATGGACATGATTTGTTTCATGAGGTTCACCATTATTCCGGCAGTGAAATACCCAATTAGGACATTCTCATTGGTAATTTCAGAGATCTGTACATGGTTTCTGAATTCAATGATATATCAGGTGAGATCTGCCATGGAGTTTCCCTTCATTCATAGGGAATTGAGAGCGGTGATGGATATAGCTTTGCTGTCATGATGGTAAAAGGTTTCTTGGTAAGCTTCTTTGAATTTGTCCCAAGTGATGGTTTCTTCGTTTGCTAAGATTTTAATGTGATAGGTTGCTGCCCAAGTGGCAGCAGATCCTTTAGTCATATATGATAGAGCATATGCCACTTTCTTGGTATCGTTGTTGTAAACTTCTTTGTTGACCAGAAAATAGAATACAACAGAGACAAACCAAGCTTTGGCTGTGGTATAGCTTCCATCAAAATGATCAGGAGGGGCGATGTGAAGTTCTATGGGTTTGTGTGGGGGAGGTGCTATCTTGCTCATGCTAACTGATGGGATTGGTGAGGATGGTTCTGTGGGAAGGAATGGAGGTAGATTCTGTGGGTGGGGAACTGGTGTGGGAGCAATGGTGGATGGGACAGTTCCTCCAGTGAAGTGGAGGTGTCATGTGAGAGTTAACAGGGATGGTGGTGTGGGTACCCTATTTAAGGATAACTGTGCAGAGAGTTCATGTGAGAGGTGGGTGTCTAATGGGTTCTCATGGGCAGGAATTTCTATATCTTCATCCTCTATGTCAGTAGGGACAGGGGTGGGGTGGTGTGATGAATCAGAGTCTGAGGGGTAGGGTTCTTGAACACATTCTTGGTAGAAGCATGAGTCTGGGGTATGAAGGTTGCCTGAAGGCCTAGGGTTTCTGGGGTGCTGGTGTGAAATGGTGGGATCTACTAGATAGTAGTCCTATTGAAGAGTAAGCAATTCCTTTTGTTACACTTGGTCCAGGTAGGAACAAGCATAGACCTAGCAGTAGTTGCCTAGATCAAGGACAGGAGTCAAGGGTAATGTACTGACATAAGTCAGGGACTCTGGAGGTGAAAGTCAAGGGTTCCAGTGAATGAAGGTTCAAGGTTACATCAGATGACATCAAGGATCTCCCAGAAGGATCACAGAGGTTCTGGGTGGACAAGGACTAAGGATGACAATGAGGAGGCACTAAGGCCAAGCTTAGAGGTGATCTCAGAGGAGGACAAGGAAGTGAAGGTGAAAACCTAAGGTAGGAATTGCTTAGTGTTACTGTACATGTGCGACCAGTATTTATACTTAGTAGTGCTAGTCATACTGAGTCACTACAAGTCAATCGGATAGCCATAAGGCTGTGGAAACTAAGTATAAACCTATGCAAGCCAGTGCAAAGGTGCTGTGATCAAGGGCTATGAGTGATGATGAGAAAATAAAGAATAAATAGTGCAGGCTGTGCAGATGGAGATGCATAGGAAAGTTGATCAGAGATCTCTAAGTAAAAATAGATAGTAGGTGTAAGTAGACACAGTAAAGTCTAGAACATGAATAGATATTAATATTACCATGTCACATAGTGAGAGAATCAAAAGAGGACTGAGAAAGATTGTTATGTAACAGAGAAAGAAAAGATAGGGGGGTATCACTGATTGTAACACCCCCTCCCTCATACCACCAGGTTGTCCAAACCCAAGCCATGGGCCCCTCCCCCACAAAACAAGATCCTACTAGTAGCACCCAGGCCACAGTGATCAAGCATCTCATTGACCTTGAAACATTGAATACTGAAGAATGCACAGTGATAATCAAACTGTTCAAGAAGAATTTGGAGTATGTGGACATGTACCTGCTCCTCTCTGAGGATATGTCACCACAACACACCAGCATTTGGGTCAAATGGCTCAAGAGGAAAATTTTGGAGGCCAAGCAGGTAGTGGGTCTGAGCTGATCTCATTGTCATACAATGTGTATTGTAGTTGTGAATACATCATTTGTCTACTGATACAGAGTGCTACTAATCGCCTTGTACACATGCAATGGGAATTCCCCTTCTCACCAGTACCTCTGGGTATTTATCCCACATTGCAGCCACTAGCTGATCACATTTGGTGGTCATGATGTTCCAGTCTCTGGTGGTCAGAACACCACTAGCGAGCATTCCATAAATCCCTTTGGGTTCTGGGTCATCCTGTACCACTGATGACTGATTGGAAATCATATGCTCAAAATCCACCAACTCTTCACCATCAAACATCCAAATGATGTTGTGAATACAACAACATGCAGATGGAACACGGGCTTGAACATCCATAGAGAATTTGGGAAGGACAACCAGAATCTGGAAGCAACGCTTGACAACACCAATGATCTATTCAATAATATTTTGAAGCTGGGAATGGTGTAGGTTGAAGTATTCTCAACAATTTCCTGGACTTGTTCTTTCTTGTTAGTAGAATAAATTGAGAGAGACAAGACATACTCACTGAAGATGAACCTGTCCCCACTCTTGAAGGCGATACTGCTCGCCACAGTAGGGCACAAGTAGTTCGGGGCACAGGGGGAAGCCAGCATCTGCAAGATAATACTTGCCTTGAGGTATTGCGAAGTTGTTGATTCATGCATCATGATAGATGGACATGTCTGCAGATGACCCTGCTGTGCCACTATATACATAGGTGAACTTGAGGTTGAAATTACAACATATGAGACAATTTTGCAAGGTAAAGCCCTTTCTATTTTGGTTGGTTTCATGTTCATCAGCTGATGGGGTACATGCAATATGTATACCATCAATGGCACTGATAGCATCTTTGAAAAAGATGAAGTACAGATTGTCATTAGCGATGAATTGCAGTGTTGGATCATCCATGTAAGGGAGCTGAACATGTTTTGTGTATATTGGAGGGGAGGAGAAAGTGTTGAGCATCATTTTGAAATATCTGTTGGTTCTATCAGTATCTTCATTGTTTACTTAAAATGATGCACTTAGAGATCATCTGATTTGATTGTTGGAAGTGCTTGGCAATGTGCCTGCCTGTCAGCCCAGTTACACACATGTATAAAAAATGGCCAGCTGCTCTTCCAGCTTGACCCCTTTTCTTGAATCCATGTGCCCGATTACCCATATGTAGCTCAGTGATGAGGACTTGAAAGACATGTTTGTGGACACCAAGTTCAGCATGGATCCACTCTGGATGTCCATATAGGAGCTCTTTGACCCAGCCTGCACCTGTGAGAATTGATGTATGATAGGGAACTGCTTCCTCCCTCTGGGTAGCTAATACAATAGCTTGAGAGGCTGTTGCAACTGCTGTGATGATGAGTTCCACCACCTGCTTCTGATATAAGACTAGCAGGTGTTGTGAGTATGCTGTATTATATATTGGAAGGTCTGACTTACATACCTGGTGTAATGTCCAGGAAGGATCTTATGTGGGTGAGGTAAAGGATATTGAAAGAGAATTGATTAGGACTCAGTTACCCTGAGTATGTACTTATATACATAATGTGTGTGAACTCTATCTATACATAGTGTACAGTATTTGTTTCAACACTCCCCCTTGCTTAGTCATCAATTAGATGTGCAAGCATACAAAGGGTAAAGTACTTTTTAAGTGGAGTAAAACTTCAGACCAAGCTGTGAGCAGAATTCATTGAACTTGACTCATCCAAGGTTCTTAGTGAACATATCTGTGGGATTGTCAGTCCCAGGGATATAGAATAGTTTGACTAGCTTATAGGTCATGACCGCATCATGTATGAAGTGATATTTCACATGGATGTGCTTATTATGCTTTTCAGTCACAGGGTTTTGCACAATGAATAGGCTGCCCTGATTGTTGCCACAGATGGGGATAGGTCTTAGCTTATAGCCAAGTTCACCCATCATCTCATGTATCCACATGCATTGCTGAGAGCAGTCACTCAAGGCCATGTATTCTGCTTTGGTGGAAGAGATGGTGGTGGTTTTTTGTAAGTGTGAATTCCACAAAAACACACCATTGGCCAATTTAAGATAAAAGCTGGTTTGGGAGTGTGCAGTATTAACATCCTGCACCCAATCCAAATCTGTACAGGCAATTAAGCCTTTGCCACCAGCACCATTGTAAATGAGTGTGTAATCGCAAGTGCCAATGAGATAACGGCAGATATACAGGGCCCAATCTAGGTGCTCCTGAGATAGATTGGCTGACATGCATGCCAGTTGGGTAATGGCATATGCTATGTCTGGGCAGGTGCCAATCATTACTGTAGATACAGCAATGATCTGATCATGGTCTGAAAATGCGACTGTAATTCATGTTGGACTGGCTTATTGTTCTTCACTGGGTAGTAACCCTGTGGGAGAGGGGTGGGTGTGGATTTGGCATTTGACATGCCACATTGTTCAAGCACTTTGTTGAGGTAGTCTTTTTGGTTGATTCAGATAGAGCAACCTTCTTGACAGATGTTCATTTGGAGGAATTTAGATGATTCTCCAAGATCATGACATTCCCACTTCTTCATAAATGCAGCCTTAATTTTGGCTATGAAAGATTTGTTGGGGCCACAGAAGAGGGCACCATCAACATAAACTACTGCAAGTATGACATTTTTGCCATTGTGGTATATAAAGAGTCCAGCATCGGTCTTTAATTGTTTAAAACTGAGTTCCACCATGGACTTGTCAAGCACTTTCCACCAGGCTAAGCCAGCTTGCTTGAGTCCATAAAGTGCACATGTGAGGTGGAGGACTTTGTCTTTTGCATCGGGAGGCATGAACCCTTCAGGAAACTCCATATAGATTTCCTCATCCAGTTTACCATAAAGGTACGCAGAGCATATGTCAAGCCCTGTTATGTACCATCCTTCCAGGGCCAAGAGGGCAAATATACATTGCGCAGTCTAAAAACATACAACTGGGGAGAAGACTTGGTCAAAGTCCAGCCCATCAACCTGTGAGAAGCCTTTGGCTACTAGGTGGGCTCTTTTATGACCATCTGACTTTTGATCAAAAACCCAGTGGTTCTTAATCACCTTTCAGTGTTGTGGGTGCAGAACTATTTCATAGACCTTTCAGTCTTTGAGCATTTGTAATTGATCTTTGCAGGCTTTAAGCCAATCCTTTTGCTCTTGCTCAGGGAGCTGTAGGATATCCCAAAATGTCCATTCCCACAAATTAGGGGATGCCCCAAATGTGGTATCATGTGGAAGTGCACAACTGCAAAGAAATGAGACCAATGCATCTTCCCCTTCCCATGTAAGACAGTCAACATCTTCTTCAGAAGTAGGAGATGGGGGAAGTCCACCAGGGACAGTGGGTGAATCCAGAATTGTGTCTGGTGCATGAGAGGGACCAGGTGTTTCACCTGTAAGTTCCTTCCAACAGGAACTGCTCTCAACATCTCTCAGTTGTTGAAGCAGATGGCACCACTTGCCAAAGATATTTCCTGGGCATGTTGGTGGGTTGTGAAGGCATTTGCTCCACCAGAGTGGAGGTGGGCCAATGGGAGGTGGGCAATGTGAGGGTGGAGTAACCAGAGGTATTGGAACCAGGCTAGGGGTCCTTGTGCATGGGGGTTCAGACTCATTGGACTCATCAGAGGATGAATTGGATGAAGACAAAAGGGCCACAAGTGACTTAGAGTCCATAGATGCAGCCCAGCAACAGTTGTGAGAGTGGCATGAGGCCACAATTGACTCATCATCCAAAAATGCAACTGTGTCAGGAGCCACAACTGACTCATTGTCACTAGTTGCAGTAACTTTAGACTTTCAACAGGGAGTGGCAGGAGCCATGTCTTGCACATCTGCTGGTTTTGTGGGTTTTTGAGGGTTTGATCCCTCATGCTCATGAGGAGCCATGGGTGGTCCAGAGTGTGGGTGGTGAGGATGAGAGTGTCCACATTGGGGAAACAATGTTTCATCAAAGATTGCATGTGCAGATGTGCAGATGGAATTGTCTGGGTGCATAAACAGATAGTTGGAGTCACTACCAGGGGCAACACCCAGGTAGATCATCAACTGTGATTTGGGTTGTAGTTTACCACCATGGCATTCAGCTGGAATGTGCACATAGGCACCACACCTGAATACTTGTAAATGGGAGATAGATGGTTTCTCCCCCTTAAGTAGTGTATAGGGGGTATCCAATTTGAGGTGGACTTGAGGAGTCCTGTTGTAAATATGGGTTGCATGGAGCAGAGCCCATTCCCAATAGGAGGGAGGTAGGCAAGCTTGTAAACATATTGCCTGAGCCTTGTCCATTAATGTACAGATTAGGCATTCTGCACATCCATTCTGCTGATGCACATAAGGGGCAGACTGTTGGATGTTAACTCCATTATCTTTTAGGAATTCAGTAAACACTTTGGAGATATACTCTCCACCTGCATCTGAGTGCCAGTGCTTAATTGCAGCATTATACTGATTTTGGACCAGAGAAAACCATTGCTTGGTTGCCTGGAGTGTTTGATCCTTGGACCATATTAAGGTGGTCCAGGCCATAGAAGTGTAATCATCATAAAAGACAACTGCATACTTGTATTTACTATATGACTGTGCTTCAAAAGACTTTAAGTCTGAATGGATTAATTCAAAAGGAGTGGTTGCCCACATCTCACTAAGAGGAAAGGGATGATTTGGCTGTTTGCTGAGCTGACAACCATGACAGATGCCAGTTTTGGAAGGGATCTTCATGTCAGGAAAATCCTTGACATGCTTCTTGGCATGCCTTATGACATCAGGGGATGAGTGTCCAAGATGTTGGTGCATGAGCTCATATTTGATCTTAGAGGTGAGTGACAACATGCTGGAAGGCACATCATCAGGGAAGATTGGTTTGGTGTGAAGCCAATACATGGTATTTCCACCATGACTGTGGAATTCAAGATAAGCTTCTTTGAAGCATTGATCCCAGATGGTTAGGTATCCTGATCTGGCACAAAGTGTGAGGCAATGGTTTTGTAAAAGTGTACCCATTAACATGAGTCAAACAGCACATGAAGGCATGTGCAAGACAGGTGATAGATGGGCAATATGATTACCATACTGTAGTAAAACAGTGCCTCTACCAATGATGGGTGATCAGCCATTTGCAGTGGAAGCCCATTGAGGTTGGTCGAATTTTTGGTATTCAACAAAGTCTGCTTGATCCAGTGAAAAATGAGCTGAAGCTCCAGAATTGAGTAACCACATGTTGGATGGAACCTTATGTGTATGTGCTTTCTCCTTTCCTTTATTGTTCTTGCTACATGAATCACACAGTGTGAATTCATGAGTAGCAGATTTATTTGAACTATCTACTACAGGAAATGTGTATATACAATTTACCTGAGGTGGAATTAACCATGCATCAGTACCTGATGTAGAAGGGAATGGATTGACACACTGCGATGTGGACTCCATGAAGAAGCCCTCAATGTATTTGTCATAGGCATCATTACCCAGACTTACAGTGTCCTCTTTGTCAATCTCCATCAAGCTGGTGGTGCCAGCAAGTGGGATGTTGCTGATCTGCTCAGAGAGTAGGGTTGACAGACAATTGGAGAGGGTTTGCTCCATGCAGCGTCACTTGGAGCAGTGGGATGCAACTGGTTCAAGGTTGCATAAAGTGGAGGAGGTCACAGGGACCTCGAGGCATTGTGCGAGTGATATGCTTTCCTGTGTTAGAGGAAAGGCAGGTGGACCATAGTGGGCAGTGCCAGGTGTATGTGCTTGTCTGCATGGGTCAGGGATGGGCGATGTGAATGAGGTGGTGGCAGATGAGATGGTGGTAGTGGAGGCAAAGGCAAAGGAAGCAGAGGCTTGAGCAGCCTCAGCTTGTTTCTTTTCCTTCTTAGTCTTCTTCTTCTCCTTACACTTATCGTCACTCTGTTCAGAGTGATTACCTTCATGGTACTGCTTCTTCTGGTTATTCCCCTGATTAGAGGAACCACCTTGGTTTGATTGCTGCTGCTGCTGGGAGAATTTGGGTTCTCCCTGCTGCTGTTTGATGGTGCTGACCTTGTTGGCCTGTTGAGGCTGGGCATCCTTTGCAGGATGGCATTGGGCATATGTCTGCCATGACACTTCTTGTTACACTTGCCCTGGGTAGGATCAAGTGTAGACCTAATGATAATTGCCTAGGTCAAGGACAGGGGCTGAGGATAACATACTGATGTAAGTCAGGGACTCCGGAGATGAAGGTCAAGGGTTCCAGTGGATGAAGGTGTGTTATTATGTCAGATGACATCAAGGATCTCCCAGAAGAATTGCAGAGGTTCTGGGTGGCTAAGAATAAAGGATGACAATGAGGAGGCACTAAGGCCAAACTTAGGGACTGGCTCAGAGGAGGACTAGAGGGGTGAAGGCAAAAACCTAAGGTAGGAATTGCTTAGAGTTTACTGTACATGTGCGGCC